>JARQOC010000005.1:363762810-363992601 GCA_033576535.1 Allobates femoralis | reverse complement strand
GGGCCCGGGGCTGTTTTGAAGGCTAGGGCCCCCAACCCCAAGTATGTTACATTCTCCAGACCCAGTATACAGCAGGAGGCCGCCCTATTGAGAAACTTGGAAGTACCATTAAGCAAAAAAAATCTAAGATGCTGTAAGACATTAACCGTCAAACCAGCAGCTCTGGGAGTCAATTATGACATCCTGCAAACAAATGCAATCTTAAAACATCCAAAACCTGACAAGTGCAATAAATGCAATATTTGTGAAGGTGATATCAAAGAAAGGCGATGTACAATATGAGACATACTGGTAGGATGTTTTCATTGTGAGCCCCAATGGGGACAGTGTTGATGATGTATGTAAAGTGCTGTGGAGTTCATAGTGTAATATAAATGTAAAAAAATATTTCTTCATATGTCGTCACAATACCGGGATCTGAGGATCTTCTATTTCGAGGTCAGGGGCTCTCTGATGCCATATCGCTGTCTGTCTCGCTGTCTTCCTCTTTTGACACTGTAGTGCGGTGGACAAGAGAGCATTAACTGGTTAATAACAAGAAGTATGGAGTGTACTAACTGAGCCATAAACCCTCCCCATACCATGTCCAGCAGACATTGTAGGATTACTATATGGATTTTATTATTAGGGCACGGACACACTGGGGTGAAACTCGGATGAGTGCAATGTGTGATTTTATCGCAGTGCAGTCAGTTAATCAACATCTGAAACACATTGGTGAGTGTCGGACGCTTTTTTCTCATCCAGATTCTGGATGGGAAAAAAGTCACATCATGCTGCGACAGTCTGCGATTCATGTGCGAGACTCGCCAATGCAAGTCTATGAGTCCGACAAAATCACAAACCATCCGAGAGGCATCTGTTTTTTTCACTGATACATTATCATTCTGTAACTGAAAACACTGTAAAATGCTCCTGTAAATGATTCTACAGTAATAGCTGCTGAGAAACAAAACAGATTGCACATGGATGTGATCTAAGAAAACTGTCGGATACTCGCACAGCATTTGGATGTCCCAGTATCCAGCTACACAGACAGCCCGCCACAGCCACACACAGAGCCACAGCCACACAAAAACAGTCAGCCACATAGGCAGCCAGCCACATAGACAGCTACACAGACAGAGAGAGCCACACAGAGAGACACAGCCACATAGACAACCACACACATAGCCACAGCCAGCCACACACATAGCCACAGCCAGCAACATAGACAGCCATAGCCAGCCACACACAGGCACACACAGACACAGCCAGCCAAACACAGACACAGCCAGCTACACACACAATATCAGACACACACACAATCAGCCACACACATACAGCCACACACATAGCTAGCCACACATATACAGCCAGCCACATACAGCCAGCCACATACAGCCAGCCACATACAGCCAGCCACATAGACAGCCACACACACAGCCAAAGCCAGCCACACACACAGCCAAAGCCAGCCACACACACAGTTAGCAATATAGACAGCCATAGCCAGCCACACACAGACATACAGCCAACCACACAGTCAGCCACACACAGCCAAGCAGCCCCAGCCACACACACACAACCCCAGCCACACACAGACATAGATAGGCACACACAGCCAGCCACAGCCACATAGCCCCAGCCGCATAAAGACACAGTCAGACACACAGACAGCCACATGCAGCCACGCAGCCCTAGCCACACATAGACACAGTCAGCCACACAGGCACATTTTGCCACACACAGCCAGCCACGCAGCCTCAGCCACACAGACACAGTCAGCCCTAGCAACATAGACACATAATCAGCCAAAGCCACACAGCCCCAGCCACACACAACCAGCCACAAAGTGCCAGCCACATACAGCCAGACACACACACAGAGCCCCAGACACACACAATCAGACACACCCAGAGCCCCAGACACACACAGAGCCCCAGACACACACAGAGCCCAGACACACACAGAGCCCCAGACACACAGAGCCCCAGACACACAGAGCCCCAGACACACAGAGCCCCAGCCACACAGACAGAAAGACACACAAAGAGAGAGCAACACACACACACACAAACACACACACAAACACACAAATACAAACACTACCACCACCACCAGCTGCTGCTGCTGCAGCTCATCATGATCTTTATCTGTTTACATATTTGGCTGGCTCCCGCGCTGTGGAATGGAAGTTAGAACAACTTCCGGGGCCTGCAGTAGAGTTGGGGAGGCGGGGCCCAGAGAGATTGACTGATGATAGGAGGACCCAGGTGATGTGGAGGGCTCACGTCACACAGCTCCTCCTATCTTCAGTCAATCTCTCTGGGCCCCGCCTCCCCACTCTACTGCAGGCCCCTCCATGCCTCTGCTTCTTCCTGGAGGGAGAGGAATGGCTGCAGTGCCGCGGCCGCCTCTCTCTCTTACTGTCTCCTCCGCGGCGGGTCTTCACAGGCGGCCAGTCCCCTGGGCCCCCAAGAAGCCTTGGGCCGGGGGCGGTCGCCCCAATCGCCCCAATGTAGATCCGCCATTGCCCTTAATCATTAGCACATCTAGCTATAGACAGACAACATAGATGTATACAAATTTAAAACCAACAAGTGTGCGCATTAATTAATGAGTAGTTAGAAACTTTAACTCCTGATTTGCCGGACCCATAGCATGAACCTTATTCTATTGCACATATATCCATATAACATGATAGAATATATATTTACTAGATGGCGGCCCGATTCTAAAGAATCGGGTAGTCTAGAATCCATATATAGTTTATGTACTAATAGATAGGGGAGTGCGGTGAAATTAATTGTGTGTATACGGTGGCTCAGTGGTTAGCACTGCGCGGTGGCTCAGTGGTTAGCACTGCGCGGTGGCTCAGTGGTTAGCACTGCGCGGTGGCTCAGTGGTTAGCACTGCGCGGTGGCTCAGTGGTTAGCACTGCGCGGTGGCTCAGTGGTTAGCACTGCGCGGTGGCTCAGTGGTTAGCACTGCGCGGTGGCTCAGTGGTTAGCACTGCGCGGTGGCTCAGTGGTTAGCACTGCGCGGTGGCTCAGTGGTTAGCACTGCGCGGTGGCTCAGTGGTTAGCAGTGAGTGCGGTGGCTCAGTGGTTAGCAGTGAGTGCGGTGGCTCAGTGGTTAGCAGTGAGTGCGGTGGCTCAGTGGTTAGCAGTGAGTGCGGTGGCTCAGTGGTTAGAAGTGAGTGCGGTGGCTCAGTGGTTAGCAGTGAGTGCGGTGAGATTGGTCAGTGCAGCGCCGTGGGCAGAGTGGTCAGCGCAGAGCCGTGGGCAGAGTGGTCAGCGCAGAGCCGTGGGCAGAGTGGTCAGCGCAGAGCCGTGGGCAGAGTGGTCAGCGCAGAGCCGTGGGCAGAGTGGTCAGCGCAGACCCGTGGGCAGAGTGGTCAGCGCAGCGCCGTGGGCAGAGTGGTCAGCTCACACATACACACACACATACACACACTCCGCTATACTTACCACCGACCTGCGTCTTCCCCACCGCCTGGATCCTGAGTCGACATGTCGCCACCCCCGGACGACGGGATCCAATATGTGGTCCGGGTAGTTTGGCGAGACATCCTAAACGCTATATTAGATCCAGTAGTTCGGGGGCGGCGACATGTCGACTGAGGATCCAGGCAACGGACGCAGGCGTGTAGGCGGAGCGACGAGTGATGGAAGTGTGCCATGACATTACATCACACATATATACACATACTATACATTGCGTATGGAGGGGTGAGGAAAGCGGAGGCTGGAGGGGTGAGGAAAGCGGAGGCTGGAGAGGTGAGGAAAGCGGAGGCTGGAGGGGTGAGGAAAGCGGAGGCTGGAGGGGTGAGGAGGGGTGAGGGGGTCGGAGGGCTGGAGAGGACGGGCAGAAACTGGAGAGGACGGGCAGAGGCTGGAGCGGGCGCGGGCAGAGGCTGGAGCGGGCAGAGGCTGGGCGGGCAGAGGCTGGTGCGGGCAGAGGCTGGTGCGGGCAGAGGCTGGTGCGGGACAGAGGCTTGTGCGGGCAGAGGCTGGGCGGGCAGAGGCTGGAGCGGGGCAGGAGAGGCTGGAGCGGAGGAGAGAGGAGGCGCCGGGACAGACGGGAACGTTCCTGGCCGGAACTTCGGAAGCGGAACGTTCCTGGCCGGAACGTTCCTCCGCCGGTCCCTGTAGCCGGGCGCCGCCCGGTTACCCCGCACTGGTGACGTCACCACCATGGTCCGGAGGCCATCACGGAAATAACCTTCGGGTTTTCCGGAAGCGGCCTCGGCTTTTATATTATAGTTGTACGCAGCTGTAAGAACTAAACCCATTACAGGGAACATGCAGATGCTGTTGTTCTACTCGGTCCAAAGGGATGTCTTATGTTATTTCAGTACAGATTTCATAAATCCATATCTATGTTGACTGATCAACCGGACATCAGCATCTGCAATCCACATATTTTTTTACTAATTTTATATATTGTATATATATATATTATATATATATATATATATATATACTATAGCTGTGAGCCCGATGCAAATGCATCGGGATTCTAGAATGTGCATTTAATTTGATTATAGTAGTTATAGCTGTTAGCCTGATGCAAATGCATGGGGTGTCTAGAATATGTTTATTTTTTTTTTAATATTTTTAAATAATAATCCAATTATTCCAATGACATCTTTACACTAACTACATATATTTGTTTTGTTGATATCATTTAAGGGAAATTGAATTATCAATAGCAATATTATTAGCAATAGCATTATTATTAGCATTAATAGCAGTATTAATAGCATTATTAGCAGTATTATGAGCATTAATAACAGTATTAATAGCATTAATAGCAGTATTAATAGCATTAAGAGTAGTATTAATAGCATTAAGAGCAGTATTAATAGGACTAATAGCATTATGAATAGCATTAATAGCATTAGTATGTGCATTAATGGCATTAATAATAGCATTAATACCATAAATAATAGCATTAATAGCATAAATAATAGCATTAATAATAGCATTGAATAGCAATATTATTTGCATTAATAGCATTATTATTACCATTAATAGCATAATTATTAGCATTATCAGCATTATTATTAGCATTAATAGCATTATTAATAGCATTAATAGCATGAATATTAGCCTTAATAGCATTATTAAGAGCATTAATAGGATTATTATTAGCATTATTAGCATTAATATTAGCATTAATAGCATAATTATTAGGATAAATAGCATTAATAATACAATTAATAGTATTAATATTAGCATTAATAGTATTAATAGCATTATTAATAGCATTAATAGCATGAATATTAGCCTTAATAGCATTAATAATAGCATTATTATCATTATTAGCATTTATAATATTACCATAAATAGCATGATTATTAGCATTAATAGCATTATTATTAGCACTAATAGCATTATTAATAGCAGTATTAGCATTAATAGCATTATTATTAGCATTAACAGCATATTTATTAGCATTAACAGCATTATTATTAGCATTAATAGCATTATTAATAGCATTAACAGCATTATATTAGCATTAATAGCATTATTAATAGCATTAATAGCATGAATATTAGCCTTAATAGCATTATTAAGAGCATTAATAGGATTATTATTAGCATTATTAGCATTAATATTAGCATTATTAGCATAATTATTAGGATTAATAGCATTATTATTAGCATTAATAGCATTAATCATAGCATTAATAGCATTAATATTAGCAATATAAAAAAGTATTAATAGCATTATTAATAGCATTAATAGCATGAATATTAGCCGTAATATCATTAATAATAGCATATTATTATTATCATTATTAGCATTAATATTACCATAAATAGCATAATTATTAGCATTAATAGCATTATTATTAGCACTAATAGCATTATTAATAGCAGTATTAGCATTAATAATAGCATTAATAGCATTATTATTACCATTAATAGCATAATTATTAGCATTAACAGCATTATTATTAGCATTAATAGCATTATTAATAGCATTAATAGCATGAATATTAGCCTTAATAGCATTATTAAGAGCATTAAGAGGATTATTAGCATTATTAGCATTAATATTAGCATTAATAGCATAATTATTAGGATTAATAGCATTATTATTAGCAGTAATAGCATTATTATTAGCATTAATAGCATTAATCATAGCATTAATAGCATTAATAATACAATTAATAGCATTAATATTAGCGTTAATAGTATTAATAGCATTATTAATAGCATGAATATTAGCCGTAATAGCATTAATAATAGCATTATTATTATCATTATTAGCATTAATATTACCATAATAGCATAATTATTAGCATTAATAGCATTAGTATTAGCACTAATAGCATTATTAATAGCAGTATTAGCATTAATAATAGCATTAATAATAGCATTAGAAGCATGATTATTAGCTTTAATAGTATTAATAATATCATTAATAGCATTATTATTAGCATTATTAGCATTAATAGCATAATTAGTAGCATTTATAGAATTTTTATTAGCAGTAATAGCATTAATAGCATTAATATTAGCATTAATAGCATTAATAGCATAATTAATAGCATTAATAGCATTATTAATAGCATTATTAATAGCAGAATAGCATTATTAATAGCATTAATAGCATAATTAATAGCATTAATAGCCTAAATAATAGCATTAATAGCATAACTAATAGCATTAATAAAATTAATAGCAATATTATTAGCATTAATAGCATTAAGAATAGCATTAATAGCATGATTATTAGCCTTAATAGCATTAATATTAGCATTAATAGCATTATTAGCATTAATAGCATTAATAATAGCATTAATAACATTAATAGTAGAATTAATAGCAGTATTAATAGCATTATTAGCATTATTATTAGCATTAACAGCATTATTATTAGCATTAATAGCATTTTTATTAGCATTATTAGCATTAATAACATTATTAATAGCATTACTAACATTCTTGGTAGCATTAATAGAAGAATTAATAGCATTATCAGCAGTATTATTAGCATTAATAGCATTATTATTAGCATTAATAGCATTATTAATAGCATTAATAGCATTAATAACATTATTAATATCATGAATAGCATTATTAGTAGCATTAATAGCAGTATTAATAGCATTAATATAATTATTATTAGCATTTTAGAAATGACTCAGTTCTCCTTCTGGTCCGCTCAAAGGGCTCATACAGTTACATGGCGGATGATGCTGGACGCTGATTGGTCGCTTCTTCCCATAGAGAAACATGGCCATTAGTGATGGGCGAATTCTAAATTACTCGGAATCGCTTGACTCTAGCGAGTCCGAGCCCGGGACTCGCTACTTGTTGCGAGTCTAGCGAGTCCAATGTTAATGAATGGGGAAGCGAGTAATAGCGAGTAGTGTGAGATTTACAAATCGCAGATGTGTCTCGGAAGCTTCAGCCTGAAGCAATCCTAGTTTTGTCATTTATTTGCATTGGACTCGTTTACTTTGCAACTGTAATTGCTGGGAAACTCGCACAGATAAGAGTCCTGTCTGCTCAGTGTGCTGGCTGCCACAGCTCCAGGGTCCTAGAGCCTGCCTGCTGCCTGATGTAGCAGTGCTGAGATTGTTCTCAGTCTGCTCATTCCCTGTGCATAGACATCTATATCTATGCACAGGGATGAGCAGAGAGGATATCGCGTTTTGGACTGCGTCGAACAGAAGATGATTTTTTTAATTAAAGATGGAGTCTCTAATGGCTTTTTTTTTTATTTCTAATAAAAAAATTTCTCTGTGTTGTGTTTTTTTTAAAACAATTTAATAGAAATTCATGGCGGTCATATCTAATATTGGCGTGACCGCCATAAATTTCGGGCTTAGGGCCAGCTGATAATACAAAGCTGGCCCTAACCTCTTTATTACCCAGCGTGCCACCGCCACCAGGGCCGCTGGAAGAGCGGGGATCAGCACCAGAGGATGGCGCTTCAATGAACGCGCCATCTTCTGGGGCGGCTGCGGGCTGCAATTTGCAGCGGGGGGTGCCCAGAAAGCTTGGGCATCCCTGCGCTGCGGATTCCAGCCCCCAGCTGCTTAGCTGTACCTGGCTAGAAATAGAAATTGCGCGGAGCCCCACGCATTTTTTTTAAATTATTTCATGAAATTCTGAGATTCTGACTCTGAGATTCTGACTCTGACTCTGAGACTCTGAGATTCTGAGATTCTGACTCTGATTCTCTGACTCTCTGAGATTCTGACTCTGACTCTCTGAGATTCTGACTCTAACTCTCTGAGATTCTGACTCTGACTCTCTGAGATTCTGACTCTGACTCTCTGAGATTCTGACTCTGACTCTCTGAGATTCTGACTCTGACTCTCTGAGATTCTGACTCTGACTCTCTGAGATTCTGACTCTGACTCTCTGAGATTCTGACTCTGACTCTCTGAGATTCTGACTCTGAGACTCTGAGATTCTGACTCTGAGACTCTGAGACTCTGACTCTCTGAGACTCTGACTCTGAGACTCTGACTCTGAGACTCTGACTCTGAGACTCTGAAATTCATGAAATAATAAAAAAAATATGCGTGGGGCTCCGCGCAATTTCTATGTCTAGCCAGGTACAGCTAAGCAGCTGGGGGCTGGAATCCGCAGCGCAGGGATGCCCAAGCTTTCTGGGCACCCCCTGCTGCAAATTGCAGCCCGCAGCCGCCCCAGAAGATGGCGCGTTCATTGAAGCGCCATCCTCTGGCGCTGAACCCCGCTCTTCCAGCGGCCCTGGTGGCGGTGGCACGCTGGGTAATAAAGGGGTTAATACCAGCTTTGTTATACAAGTTGGTATTAAGCCCGAGATTCTTAATGTCAGGCCACGTTTGACCCAGCCACTAAGAATCTCCAATAAAGGGTTAAAAAAACACAGAGAAAATTTTTTATTTGAAATAAAAAAAAAGCCATTAGGGACTCCATCTTTAATTAAAAAAATCCTCTTCCGTCCGACGTAGTCCAAAACGCGATGTCCTCTCTGCTACATCCCCTGTGCATAGATATAGATGTCTATGCACAGGGAATGAGCAGACTGAGAACAATCTCAGCACTGCTACATCATCTCTGTGAGCTGGCAGGCTCTAGGACCCTGGAGCTGCTCAGAGAAGACAGCTGGACTCGGCTCGCAATGTAACAGCAGTTATTTGCGAGTTTCCCTGCTATCACTGGCACAGTAGCCGAGTCTAATGCAAACAATGGCAATCCTAGTTTTGTCAGCGTTTGCCAATGATTTGCATTGGACTCGTGCAAGTAAACGCTGGGAAACTCGCAGAGTACCGAGTCCTGCGAGTCCCTTACTACTCGCCGAGTAACGAGTCCTAGCGAGTAGAGTCGCCCATCCCTAATGGCCATGTTTCTCTATGGAAAGAAGAGACCAATCAGCGTCCAGCATCATCCGCCATGTAACTGTATGAGCCCTTTGAGCGGACCTGAAGGAGAACTGTGTCGTTAGAAATGACTCAGTTCTCCTTCAGGTCCGCTAAAAGGGCTCATACAGTTACATGGCGGATGATGCTGGACGCTGATTGGTCGCTTCTTCCCATAGAGAAACATGGCCATGTTTCTCTATGGGAAGAAGCGACCAATCAGCGTCCAGCATCATACGCCATGTAAGTCTATGAGCCCTTTGAGCGGACCTGAAGGAGAACTGAGTCATTTCTAAAGACATAGTTTTTATTCAGGTCCGCATCTTTAATCGTGAGTCAGCGAATCGGACCGAAGAGAGAAGATCCAGGAGCCGGAGCTCGCTAGAGGAAGAAAGAAGACCCCCGAGGCCGGAGGAAGAGGATGCCTGGTCCGGATAGAAGACTCGTGGCCCGGGCTGAAGGAAGAGGACGCCTGGGCCGGATTGAAGACGGGACCGGACGAATGAGATGTGATGAAGACAGGTAAGTGATCGCCGGCGTCGGGGCTGTGCGGACATTGTGGGGGGCTGTGCGGACATTGTGGAGGGGGGCTGTGCGGACATTGTGGGGGGGGGGCTGTGCGGACATTGTGGGGGGTGGGGGCTGTGCGGACATTGTGGGGGGGGGGGACTGTTTTGAAATTGTGGGGTGGGCTGTTTGGACATTGTGGGGGTGGGCTGTGCAGACATTGTGGGGGGGGCTGTTTGGAAATTGGGGGTGGGCTGTGCGGACATTGTGGGGGGGGCTGTTTGGAAATTGTGGGGGGGGCTGTTTGTAAATTGTGGGGGGGGCTGTTTGGAGATTGTGGGGGGGGCTGTTTGGAGATTGTGGGGGGGCCTGGGGGAACATTGTGGTGGTGGGCTGTGCGGACATTGTGGGGGGGGCTGTTTGGAAATTGGGGTGGGCTGTGTGGACATTGTGGGGGGGGGCTGTGCGGACATTGTGGGGGGGGCTGTGGGACATTGTGGGGGGGGCTGTTTGGAAATTGTGGGGGGGGGCTGTTTGGAAATTGGGTGTGGGGGGGGGCTGTTTGGAAATTGTTGTATGTGGGGGGGGCTGTTTGGAACATTGTGGGGGGGGGCTGTTGGACATTGTGGGGGGGGCTGTGCGGACATTGTGGGGGTGGGGCTGTTAGGACATTCTGGGGGGGGCTGTGCGACATTGTGGTGGGGGGGCTGTTTGAACATTGTGGGGGGGGGCTGTTTGCGAACATTGTGGGGGGGGGGCTGTGCGACATTGTGGGGGGGTGGACATTGGGGGGTGCGGACATTGTGGGGGGGGCTGTGCGGACATTGTGGGGGGTGTGCGGACATATTGGCATATTGGGGGGGAGTGTGACGGACATATTGGGTGTGGAGGGGGGGTGCGGACATATGGGGGGGGTGTACGGACATATTGGGGGGGTGTACGGACATATTGTGGGGGGTGTGCGGACATATTGTGGGGGGTGTGCGGACATATTGGGGGGGGGTGTAGGACATATTGTGGGGGGTGTACGGACATATTGTGGGGGGGGTGTGCGGACATATTGTGGGGGGGTGTGCGGACATATTGTGGGGGGGTGTCGGACATATTGTGGGGGGGGTGTGACGGACATATTGTGGGGGGTGTGCGGACATATTGTGGGGGGGTGTGCGGACATATTGTGGGGGGGGTGTACGGACATATTGTGGGGGGGTGTGACGGACATATTGTGGGGGGTGTGCGGACATATTGGGGGGGTGTGCGGACATATTGTGGGGGGGGTGTGTACGGACATATTGTGGGGGGTGTGCGGACATATTGTGGGGGGGTGTGCGGACATATTGTGGGGGGGGTGTACGGACATATTGTGGGGGGTGTGCGGACATATTGTGGGGGGGGTGTCGGACATTGGGGGGGTGTACGGACATATTGTGGGGGGGTGTGCGGACATATTGTGGGGGGGTGTGCGGACATATTGTGGGGGGTGTGCGGACATATTGTGGGGGGGGTGTACGGACATATTGTGGGGGGGTGTACGGACATATTGTGGGGGGTGTGCGGACATATTGTGGGGGGGTGTGCGGACATATTGTGGGGGGGGTGTACGGACATATTGTGGGGGGTGTGTACGGACATATTGTGGGGGGGTGTGCGGACATATTGTGGGGGGTGTGCGGACATATTGTGGGGGGTGTGCGGACATATTTGTGGGGGTGTGCGGACATATGGGGGGGGTGTACGGACATAATGTGGGGGTGGTGTGCGGACATATTGGGGGGGGTGTGGGACATAATGTGGGGTGTGTGCGGACATATGGGGGGGTGTACGGACATATTGTGGGGGGTGGTGTGGGAACATATTGGGGGGGGTGAGGACATAATGTGGGGGTATGCGGACATATGGGGGGGGTGTAGGGACATATTGGGGGGGTGGTGCGGACATATTGGGGGGGGTGGTTTGGTGAGGACATATTGGGGGGGGGGGTGCGGACATAATGGGGGTTGGGTGCGGACATATGGGGGGTGGTGCGGACATGGGGGGGTGTGAGGTGTACGGACATATTGGGGGGGGGTGTGCGGACATATTGTGGGGGGATGTGAGGACATATAGGGGGGGAGGTTGTGAGCAGATATGGGAGGGGTGTGGCGGACATAATGTGGGGGTGTGCGGACATAATGTGGGGGTGTGCGGACATTGCGGGGCTGGGGAGCGGGGCTGGGGGGCGGTGCTAGGCTGTGGATGGGGGCTGGCGGCGGAGGTGTACGGGCAGTGAGGGTGGGCTCTGTGCGGCGTTGGTGGTGTGCGGGTCTGGGGAGCGGTGCTGGGCTGTGGATCAGTGCTGGGGGGGAGGCACAGCTGTGCTTAGCGGCCATGGTCCCCGGGCGAAATCGGCGGGGTGTGGGTTGGCAATCAGTCTTTAGAAACATTTTCCATTCAGGTCCGCTCAAAGGGCTCATAGAGTTACATGGCGGATGATGCTGGACGCTGATTGGTCGCTTCTTCCCATAGAGAAACATGGCCATAGAGAAACATGGCCATAGAGAAACATGGCCATGGCCGAGTTAGAACGGCTCGCAATGGCCGCTTCGCGGCCAATGCTTTGCGCGTATCCACATGACCACGCCGGAAGTAGCGCCGAGAGGGGCGGATTTGCGATTCGTGATTATATAATAGATATATATTTTGAAAAAAATTTGAAAAAAATTCTTGCAGCACACAGCTACTACCAATGATGCGCAAATGCTATAAGCTATATGTATTTGAGCAAAAAGTTTAAAAACTTATGTTTTTTTCAAAAAACTCAAAAATTCTAATTTTTTATTTCTGAAGTTCCATCTAGTCCCTCGATCACCTGCAGTTTTTTTCTTGTTATTTATCATATGGAGTTGCAGGCTCCTTGCTGCAATGTGCACCCTCATTAACCTACGGGTGATCGAGGGTCTAGATGGAGTCTGTCCACTGAGAAGTGGGGGGTGGACAAGGAGGATAGGGATATTAGCGTAGGACTCATCAGACCTGAAGTCTCTTTGTCGCAGTTGATGAGCAAGCAGACATTGGCCAATGTGTGTACTAAGAACTTCAGAAATAAAAAATTAGAATTTGAGTTTTTTTAAAAAAAACTTAAGTTTTTAAACTTTTTCCTCAAATACATATAGCATTTGTGCATCATTGGCAGTAGCTGTGTGCTGCAAGAATTTTTTTCAAATTATTTGACCCTGCGTCTTTGCTTGCACCAGTTCACACTAGTCTGAGTGCTGTGCAGTTTTTTTCTTGTTTATATATTATATATATATATATATATATATATATATATATATATATATATATATATATTATATATATATATATATATTTATATCCACAGCTGCATACTAAATGTGTACCATATAATATTCTACATCATAAGTTACACTGATATCTCGGTGTGGCGAGACTCCAAATAGTCGTTAATAAAAATACAGTAAGTCATTCCTATAATTGAAAGAAAAAAGAAGAAGCAATGCGCCACATTATGAAGCTCTGTTTTGATTCTGTGGCGGGGGGAGGTGTTGTGCTCACCTGGGTTTGTTGTACTGAGTCTCCGCACAACACGAGTATAAGCAGGAAGGGAGCATCTGGTATAGAAGGTTTCTTGTGCAGTCAGGTGGTGTGGTCCCGTGATAGGAAAGGGGTGTCGTTATATGACATCACCACAGGTCCTGAAGTTCAGCTCCACGCTGACAGCATGTTTATCTAAGGTCTGGGGAATTGCCAATGCTCACAGCTGCTGCCCCAATCGCTCTCCCAGAGGGAGATAGAAAGTTATATGTGCAAAAGAGGATTGCGGTATGAAGGGGAGCGCTAAGCAGTAGCAGGACACAGAAGTTATACGAACCTATACTTTAATAAAACCAATTACAGCTGCTCTGATACGCCACTACGCGTTACGATAGCCTATGCTATCTTCATCAGGTGGATGATGAAGATAGCATAGGCTATCGTAACGCGTAGTGGCGTATGAGAGCAGCTGTAATTGTTTTTATTAAAGTATAGGTTGGTATAACGTCTGTGTCCTGCTATTGCTTAGCGCTCCCCTTTATTCCTATAATTGAGACCTTGTGGAAAAAGTCAAGTTTTAGGATCCATAGTTTTTCTTTGTTATGCAGTGTTTTTTCCCAGTCTCCTCCGCAATACGGACGGGGCACCTTTTCAATAGCTCTGATCCTCAGTGAACTCAGATTACCGCCATGTACCTCCTTAAAATGTTCCGAGAGGCCTGAAATGCCCTATCTGATGGTTTTAGGATCATATTTTGCTGCTGTTAAGTGCTCTGAAATCCTGATCTTAAGTGCGCGGGTTGTGCAACCAATGTAATATCTGGCATAGCATTCACATGTGGCTATGTAGATAGTGATGGGCGAATCCTAAATTACTCGGAATCGCTTGACTCTAGCGAGTCCGAGCCTGGGACTCGCTACTCGTTGCGAGTCTAACGAGTCCAATGTTAATGAATGGGGAAGCGAGTAATAGCGAGTAGTGTGAGATTTACAAATCGCAGATGTGTCTCGGAAGCTTCAGCCTGAAGCAATCCTAGTTTTGCTATTTATTTGCATTGGACTCGTTTACTTTGCAACTGTAATCGCTGGGAAACTCGCACAGATAAGAGTCCTGTCTTCTCTGTGTTCTGGCTGCCCCAGCTCCAGGGTCCTAGAGCCTGCCTGCTGCCTGATGTAGCAGAGCTGAGATTGTTCTCAGTCTGCTCATTCCCTGTGTACAGACATGAATGTCTGTGCACAGAGATGATGTAGCAGAGCTGAGATTGTTCTCAGTCTGCTCATTCCCTGTGCATAGACATCTATATCTATGCACAGAGATGAGCAGAGAGGACATCGCGTTTTGGACTGCGTCGGACGGAAGAGGATTTTTTTAATTAAAGATGGAGTCCCTAATGGCTTTTTTTTTTTATTTCTAATAAAAAAATTTCTCTGTGTTGTGTTTTTTTTAAAACAATTTAATAGAAATTCATGGCGGTCATGTCTAATATTGGCGTGACCGCCATAAATTTCGGGCTTAGGGCCAGCTGATAATACAAAGCTGGCCCTAACCTCTTTATTACCCAGCGTGCCACCGCCACCAGGGCCGCTGGAAGAGCGGGGTTCAGCGCCAGAGGATGGCGCTCCAATGGACGCGCCATCTTCTGGGGCGGCTGCAGGCTGCAATTTGCAGCGGGGGGTGCCCAGAAAGCTTGGGCATCCCTGCGCTGCGGATTCCAGCCCCCAGCTGCTTAGCTGTACCTGGCTAGAAATAGAAATTGCGCGGAGCCCCACGCATTTTTTTTAAATTATTTCATGAAATTCTGAGATTCTGACTCTGAGACTCTGAGATTCTGACTCTGACTCTGACTCTCTGAGATTCTGACTCTGACTCTCTGAGATTCTGACTCTGACTCTGAGATTCTGACTCTGACTCTCTGAGATTCTGACTCTCTGAGATTCTGACATTCTGACTCTGACTCTCTGACATTCTGACTCTGAGACTCTGAGATTCTGACTCTGAGACTCTGAGACTCTGAGATTCTGACTCTGAGACTCTGAGATTCTGACTCTCTGAGATTCTGACTCTGACTCTCTGAGATTCTGACTCTGACTCTGACTCTCTGAGACTCTGAGATTCTGAGACTCTGAGATTCTGACTCTGACTCTCTGAGATTCTGACTCTGAGACTCTGAGATTCTGACTCTGAGACTGAGATTCTGACTCTGACTCTGACTCGTATAGCCCTTTGGCAGGGCAGCCAAAAATTGGGAGGTTCAACAATGACCCATGCATACAGACATGCAGTAGGGCCTGTAAACCTCAAGTGGGTGTATTGTAGTATAGCCCTTTGGCAGGGCAGCCAAAAATTGGGAGGCTCCACATTGTCCCTGGATAGAGACGTGCAGGAGGGCCTGTAAACCTGAAGTGGGTGTATTGTAGTATAGCCCTTTGGCAGGGCAGCCAAAAACTGGGAGGCTCCACATTGTCCCTGGATAGAGACGTGCAGGAGGGCCTCAAAACATTTTTCCCATTGAAAAGGAGTGGGTCTCCTGTCGTTGTAATGCCCATTCTAAAAGAATGGGCGAAAAAATTTACCACTGCGGGTATACCTGAAACAACAGCCTAACTATTGTAACGGTCATCATGGTGGCACATGAGGAGAAGGAGGAACAGTCCAGCGATTAGGCAAAGTCCAGAAGTGTGTACCCATGGGTGAGTGGAGGTAAATGGCAAATTCCCATAACAAAATTTAAATTCAGTTGTCATTTGTTGGTGGTGTGGTGAAGTCTGGCCCAATCCAACCCTTGTTCATCTTGATCAGAGTCAGCCTATCAGCATTTTCAGTAGACAGGCGGGTGCGTTTATCAGTAATGATTCCACCTGCGGCACTGAAAACACGCTCTGACAAAACGCTAGCGGCAGGGCAGGCCAGGACTTCCAAGGCGTAGAGAGCCAATTCATGCCACGTGTCCAGCTTGGAGACCCAATAATTGTAAGGCACAGAGGAATCTCGCAGTACAGTTGTTCGATCTGCAAGGTACTCCTTCAGCATCTGGCCAAACTTAGCATTTCTTGTGGCACTAACCCGCAGCTCAGGGGCTGTGGTACGTGAGGGGCTGAGAAAACTGTCCCACATCGTAAAGACTGTTCCCCTACCTCTGGCGGATTGGACTTGTGCCCCTCTCGGCCGTACGCCTTGGTTGTCCACCGATTCCTGACCTATGCCGCTAGCGTTTTGTGAGGGGAATGATTTGCCTACTTCCGTGACTATGGCCTTCTGGAATTGCTGCATTTTGGCTGACCTCTCTGCCTCAGGAATGAGAGACATAAAGTTATCCTTGTAGCGTGGGTCTAACAGTGTTGCCAACCAGTACTGATTGTCAGCCAAGATGTTCTGAACGCGAGGGTCACGAGCCAGGCAGCTTACCATAAAGTCAGCCATGTGCGCCAGACTCTTAACAGCCATAACTTCAGTATCAAGACCAACACGATGACTGAACATGCTGTCCTCCTCCTCCTCCTCCTCCTCATCTCCCCTGTCCTCTGGCCAGCCACGCTGAATCGAGGGTATGACTGGTGTGCATGTTATATCCTCAATTTGGCCAGAGAGTTGCTCCATGTCTTCATCCTCCTCCTCCTCGTCATAGTCCTCCACTGCACGTTGTGATGAGATGAGGCTGGGCTGTGTGTTATCACCCACACCCACTACTGTTTCTTGCTCCAAGTCATCGCGCTTGGCCTGCATCCTCTTTGTTTTTCAGCAGAGACCGTTTTAGAAGGCAGAGTAGTGGTATGGTGACGTTAATAATGGCGTCATCGCCGCTCACCATCTTGGTGGAGTCCTCAAAGTTTTGGAGGACGATACATAGGTCGGACATCCATCTCCACTCCTCAGGTGTTATGTATGGAGTTTGACCCATTTCCCGATGGCTTAGGTGATGCAGGTAGTCAACTACTGCCCTCTTCTGCTCACATATCCTGACCAACATGTGCAGAGTTGAATTCCAACGCGTGGGGACTAGTGATGGGCGAATCCTAAATTACTCGGAATCGCTTGACTCTAGCGAGTCCGAGTCCGTGACTCGCTACTCGTTGCGAGTCTAGCGAGTCCAATGTTAATGAATGGGGAAGCGAGTAATAGCGAGTAGTGTGCGATTTACAAATCACAGATGTGTCTCGGAAGCTTCAGCCTGAAGCAATCCTAGTTTTGTCATTGATTTGCATTGGACTCGTTTACTTTGCAAGTAATCGCTGGGAAACTCGCACAGATAAGAGTCCTGTCTGCTCTGTGTGCTGGCTGCCGCAGCTCCAGGGTCCTAGAGCCCGCCTGCTGCCTGATGTAGCAGTGCTGAGATTGTTCTCAGTCTGCTCATTACCTGTGCATAGACATCTATATCTATGCACAGGGGATGTAGCAGAGAGGACATCGCGTTTTGGACTGCGTCGGACGGAAGAGGATTTTTTAAATTAAAGATGGAGAAAATGGCTTTTTTTTTATTTCTAATAAAAAATTTTCTCTGTGTTGTGTTTTTTTTAAAACAATTTAATAGAAATTCATGGCGGTCATGTCTAATATTGGCGTGACCGCCATAAATTTCGGGCGTAGGGCCAGCTGATAATACAAAGCTGGCTCTAACCTCTTTATTACCCAGCGTGCCACCGCCACCAGGGCCGCTGGAAGAGCGAGGTTCAGCGCCAGAGGATGGCGCTTCAATGAACGCGCCATCTTCTGGGGCGGCTGCGGGCTGCAGTTTGCAGCGGGGGGTGCCCAGAAAGCTTGGGCATCCCTGCGCTGTGGATTCCAGCCCCCAGCTGCTTAGCTGTACCTGGCTAGACATAGAAATTGCGCGGAGCCCCACGCATTTTTTTTTAATTATTTCATGAAATTCATGAAATAATAAAAAAAAAATGCGTGGGGCTCCGCGCAATTTCTATGTCTAGCCAGGTACAGCTAAGCAGCTGGGGGCTGGAATCCGCAGCGCAGGGAGGCCCAAGCTTTCTGTGCACCCCCCGCTGCAAATTGCAGCCCGCAGCCGCCCCAGAAGATGGCGCGTTCATTGAAGCGCCATCCTCTGGCGCTGAACCCCGCTCTTCCAGCGGCCCTGGTGGTGGTGGCACGCTGGGTAATAAAGGGGTTAATACCAGCTTTGTTATACAAGCTGGTATTAACCCGAGATTCTTAATGTCAGGCCACGTTTGACCCAGCCACTAAGAATCTCCAATAAAGGGTTAAAAAAACACAACACAGAGAAAATTTTTATTAGAAATAAAAAAAAAAGACATTAGGGAATCCATCTTTAATTAAAAAAATCCTCTTCCGTCCGACGTAGTCCAAAACGCGATGTCCCTCTTTCTACATCCCCTGTGCATAGATATAGATGTCTATGCACAGGGAATGAGCAGACTGAGAACAATCTCAGCACTGCTACATCATCTCTGTGAGCAGGCGGGCTCTAGGACCCTGGAGCTGCGGCAGCCTGCACAGAGAAGAGAGCTGGACTCGGCTCGCAAAGTAACAGCAGTTACTTTGCGAGTTTCCCTGCTATCACTGGCACAGTAGCCGAGTCTAAGGCAATCCTAGTTTTGTCAGCGTCTCTGACAAAACTAGGATTGACATTTATTTGCATTGGACTCGTTTACTGTGCGAGTAATCACTGGGAAACTCACAGAGTACCGAGTCCTGCGAGTCCCTTACTACTCGCCGAGTAACGAGTCCTAGCGAGTAGATTCGCCCATCCCTAGTGAGGACATCACACACCAGTCTGTGGGCCGGAAGACGCAAATGGCGATGAAAGCCGGCAAGGCCGACTGAAGCAGCAGGTGACTTGCAAAAATGTGCAGACAGACGGCGCACTTTTACCAGCAGTTCAGACAGCTCTGGGTATGACTTTATAAACCTCTGAACCACCAGGTTGAGCACATGGGCCACGCATGGAACATGCGTCAGCTGGCGTCACCTCAAAGCTGCCAACAGGTTCCGGCCATTGTCACACACGACCTTTCCTGGCTTTAGGTTCAGAGGTGTGAGCCAGTGATCTGCCTGCTGTTTCAGAGCTGTCCACACCTCTTCTGCATTGTGGGGTTTGTCACCTATGCAGACTAGCTTCAGCACAGCCTGTTGCCGCTTCGCAGAGGCAGTGCTGCAGTGCTTCCAGCTTGGGACTGGTGTGGAGGGTACAGTGGATGAGGATGCGCAGGAGGAGGAGGCTGAGGAGCATGACATTCCGGAGCTGTAGAGTGTCGGTGAAACCCTGACAGAGGTAGGGCCTGCTATCCTTGGTGTGGGAAGGACGTGTTCCGTCCCTCGCTCAGACTGGGTCCCAGCCTCCACAATATTAACCCAGTGTGCCGTCAAGGAGATGTAGCGGCCTTGCCCACAAGCACTTGTCCATGTGTCTGTGGTTAGGTGGAGTTTGGCTGAAACAGTGTTGTTCAGGGCACGTGTGATGCTTTGGGACACGTGGTTATGCAATGCGGGGACGGCACATCTGGAGAAATAGTGGGGACCGAGTAACGTGGGACAGCAGCCCCCATCAGGTCGCGGAATGCTTCCGTCTCCACCAGCCGGAAAGGTAACATTTCTAGCGCTATGAGTCGTGAAATGTGAGAATTGAGGACAGTGGCATGTGGGGCGTTGGCAGCGTATTTGCGCCTGCGTTCATAGGTTTGCTGAATGGATAATTGAACGCTGCGCTGAGACAAGGACGTGCTTGATGGTGGTGTTATTTGTGCGTAGCCAACTTCTGGTGCAGGGACGGAGGCTTGTTCGCGGCCAGCATGGACAGGGGATTGGCTCGCATGCACAACACGCGAAGACGTAGCAGTGACATCAGCAAGCACCGCTCCTTGACTCTGTTGTACTTCCCACAAAGTCGGGTGCTTGGCTGACATGTGCCTGATCATGCTGGTGGTGGTCAGGCTGCTAGTTTTCGTAACCCTGCTGATACTGGCATGGCAGGTGTTGCAAATGGCCTTTTTAGAGTCATCTGGAGCCAACTTAAAAAACTCCCAGACTCGGGAAGACCTAACATTTGCACAGGCACCTTGAGTCGTGTTGTTGTTCCGGGGAATGGTTGCCTGCCTTCTGCCTGCGGACACGAATCTGCTTGGTACTGCCTGTTGGGATGCTACACCTCTCTTCCCCTGTGCACTGCTGTCCTCGCTCTGCATATCCTCCTGCCAGGTTGGGTCAGCTACTGGATCATCCACCATGTCGTCTTCCTCTTCCGCACCCTGATCCTCCTCCTGACTTCCTGGCAATTATGTCTCATCATCGTCCACCCCTTGTTGAGACACGTTGCCAACGTTCCGTTCATGAGAACGTGGCTGCTCAAATATTTGGGCATCTGTACATACCATCTCCTCAACACCCACTTCAACAGGAGCTGGCGAGAGGCCAGATTCTGCGAATGGATACGTGAACAGCTCCTCCGAGTGTCCAACTGTGGGATCAGTAATGTCCGTGGACGTGTACTCGGCCTGGTGGTAAGAAGGAGGATCAGGTTGGGAAATGTCCGGTGCAGTATCACGGCTACTGACACTTGACCGTGTGGAAGACAGGGTGTTTGTGGAGGTGCCCATCTGACTTGAAGCATTATCCACTATCCAAGTAACAACCTGTTGACACTAGTCTTGGTTCAAGAGCGGTGTACTACTGCGGGCCCCAAGAATTTGGGACAGGACGTGCGAGCGAGTAGATGTGCCACTTTGCTGTTGCGAAATTAGTGCTTGCACACGACCTCGGCCTCTGCCTGCACCACCATCACGTCCACTTCCTTGTTCCTTGCCAACGCCCTTGCCAACGCCCTTGCGCATTTTGCCTGTATACTGCGACAACAGTCAGGTGACTGTTCAGGTCACAGGAGAGTAGGATTTTAGTCCCTAACCTGTATCAAGGTAGTAAGTACACCAGTCTGGTAACTGTTTAGCTCACAGGAGAGTAGGATTTTAGTCCCTAACCTGTATCAAGGTAGTAAGTACACCAGTCTGGTAACTGTTCAGCTCACAGGAGAGTAGGATTTTAGTCCCTAACCTGTATCAAGGTAGTAAGTACACCAGTCTGGTAACTGTTCAGCTCACAGGAGAGTAGGATTTTAGTCCCTAACCTGTATCAAGATAGTAAGTACACCAGTCTGGTAACTGTTCAGCTCACAGGAGAGTAGGATTTTAGTCCCTAACCTGTATCAAGGTAGTAAGTACAACAGTCTGGTGACTGTAATGGTCACAGGAGAGAAGGATTTTAGTCCCTAACCTGTATCAAGGTAGTAAGTACAACAGTCTGGTGACTGTAATGGTCACAGGAGAGTAGGATTTTAGTCCCTAACCTGTATCAAGGTAGTAAGTACACCAGTCTGGTAACTGTTCAGCTCACAGGAGAGTAGGATTTTAGTCCCTAACCTGTATCAAGGTAGTAAGTACATCAGTCTGGTGACTGTTCAGCTCACAGGAGAGTAGGATTTTAGTCCCTAACCTGTATCAAGCTAGTAAGTACTGTAATGGTCACAGAAAAGCTTGGATTCCGATCTGGATCACCCTGCCTATATCCTCCTAGATTAGTCCTGAGAAGGACTGTTGTGGTCAGCAGCAGTTTGCAGCCCTGCTCCGGATCTACCTATGAGGGCCGCAAATCTGTCCCTAAGCAGCAGCAGACACTGTCCCTACAATCACTGTCTTGATGTGCAGAGCACAGCGCGGCCGGCTCTTATAAAGGCTCGGTCACGCTGTGCAGGCCGGCCAATCACTGCAATGCCACAACTGACAGGGCTGTGGCATTGCAGTGGTCTGCCAGCCAATCCCTGCAGGTGGGCTGGCTCTCTAAAGAGCGCCAACATGCAGGGATGAGGACCACGAGCACAGCACGAGTATCGCGAGATTACTCGGTGCTCGCCGAGTAGCCCGAGTACAGTGATACTCGTGCGAGTACCGAGCAGCACAGAGCATACTCGCTCATCACTAGTAGCGAGTAGACTCGCTCATCCCTAGGACTCCTATCAGCAAGAGGACCTTGCTGGAAAGGTTAAAATAGACATTTTTATATTTTGGACACTTTCTTTTACTTAAAGAAAGTGTCCAAAGCATAAAAATGTCTATTTTAACCTTTCCGGCAAGGTCCTCTTGCTGATAGGACCCGTGGTGACGTCAGTTATCGCAGAAACTCCAGTCATGTGACCGGAGTTCCCGCGATAACTGATGTCACCACAGGTCCTATCAGCAACAGGACCTTGCCGGAGCTATCGGTGGACCCCGGAAACGTGAGCAACTGAGCATACATTTTTTTTTATTTTTAACACTTTATTTTACTTAATAGCTGTTTATTTTGGGTGAAAATGCAGCAGATGCGGTTTTCTGACCGCATCTGCCATATTTTTGAACCAAAATTGAACAGCTTCTAGAACTGCCGAATTTTATCCAAATTGTTCGAATTCGGTGAATGACACGAACACCGCCAATAACAACTCGAATTTGAGATTGGCGAACAATTCGAGTCGAACATTGCTCATCTCTACTCCTGGCGCACTAGAATGTATGTCTACGGTGACAAAGCCTCTAAATTAATGATATCCAGAATTAAACAACGCCAAGCTCGCACATATATTCACTCAATTAAAAATCCAACGGGTCACTCTACAACTAATTACGATCAAATAGAACAAGATTTTCTAATCTATTATAAGCAAGTATATAATTTGCGCCCAGATGAAAATAATCAAGAGAAAAAGATCAGGAGACAAAAAATTTAATCTTTTCTATCCCGACTAAATCTCCCTAGCTTCACTCCCCATCAACAACTACTTCTTAACAAACCCTTTCGATTAGATGAACTCCGGTCTGCCCTATCGAGGTGCCCCACTGGCAAGGCGCCAGGTCCAGATGGATTACCTTGTGCATATTATAAATCCTTTCCCTCAATTCTACTACCACATATGCTGACCATGTACAATTCTGTATTAAATGGTGACCGATTCTAAATTCAAACCCTAGAGGCAAAAATTTCTTTGATATATAAGGAGGGGAAAAAACAGAACTTTGTAGCAGCTATAGACCGAACTCCTTATTAAATGTAGATTTGAAATTTTTTACCAGTATGGTCGCTCGATGTATGGCTGCTTTTCTCCCAGAGAGTATCTCCTTGTGACAAGCGGACTTTGTTGGTGGAAGAGAGGGGAAGGATAATGCACTAAAAGTACTCCACCTTATACATTATGCTAACCGGAAGAAACTCCCATTGGTCCTTTTGGGAACTGATGCGGAAAAAAGCCTTTGACGGGGTGTACTGGCTCTATTTAGAGGAAACCCTCATCAGTTTTGGCATCCCAATTCAATTAGTCGACGCCATCTTAAAAATGTACGCCAACCCGACCGCACGTATCGGCATAAATGGCTCCTTGACAGGCGCGTTCACCATACATACTGGCACAAGACAAGGTTATCCATTGTCTCCATTATTGTTTATTTTGGCGATGGAGCCCTTACTGATTGATATTCAACTTAATAACGGCATACATGGCATTACACTGGAGAGACACACCACAAAACAGCTGCCTTTGCAGATAATCTCCTCATACTCATGTCTAATCTCATTCAAAGTTTCCCTACTTTGATACAGATTTTCAACGAGTACAGTGCACTTTCCAAC
Source organism: Allobates femoralis (assembly GCA_033576535.1). Taxonomy (NCBI): domain Eukaryota; kingdom Metazoa; phylum Chordata; class Amphibia; order Anura; family Aromobatidae; genus Allobates; species Allobates femoralis. The sequence continues at coordinate 363,968,592 of JARQOC010000005.1, read as the reverse complement.
TTCAAAATAAAAGCGTCAAAATCTGAGGCTCTTGGTATAAATATACCACCACTAACCTTGTCCAAACTGAAATCATTATACGCGTTTTCATGGTCAAAATCTTACCATATCTTAACATATTTGGGTGTAAAAATAGGCAGGTCCCACAGAGTTCTTTTACCACTTACGGTAATTATTTCCCCTTATTGGACAAAGTAAAAGCTACAATAAAAACCTGGCGCGATCCTTTCTTATCTTGGATGGGTCGAAAAAGGTCATTAAAAGCTTGATTTTGCCTAAATTTGTATACCTTTTCTCCATGCTTCCTATTCAGGTCCCTATTACCTATCTAGGTAAGATCAATTATCTAATCTTTGATTATATATGGAAAAATTTCCGCATTTTGTCACTTTCAAGAACAAAGGGAGGAATGGGTGCTCTTGACATCAAAACTTATTACTACTCAGCTGTTATTTCTCGTACAGTTGACATCATGCGGAACTCTCGTCATAAACTATGGGTTGACATTGAAAATAGGCTATCGCCCCATCCTCTTAGATAGTTGTTACACACTAATGACAACTCATATCCAACTCAACATAACCCCCTTACCTGGACGATGCTTCATGTATGGTCAAAAAACATACAAATACTTAACGCCTCCATCATGCCCGCTCCTCACATTACTGGATGTTATTACAAAAGCAGAACAAGTGCAAAACCCTAGAGGAACACTCATCCACCGTTTCGCAAACATTGCTATAGATCAGATGTTTGTTGATGGGGCTCTGCTCCCGTTTTCAGATCTACTAAAACTTTCAATTTTCTTCAGCACATGACATTACGGACAGTACTCCACAAAATGCAGTATGGCATAGCGTTATCACGTCAACCTACACCATTTGATGTGCTGTGCGCTACAGCATCTAGACCCACAAAGGTCCTTTCCACGATCTATCAGACCTTACTAGATGGTGACCTGTGTCTAAAAAGAGCATACATCACCAACTGGGAACGTGACCTGGGTTATCAGTTCACAAAGGCACAAGTACTCCATATCTATGCCCACTCACAAGGCCCTATGAAATGTGTAAAGACCCAAGAAAACTCCTTTAAGATAATTTCACGCTGGTATACCACTTCACAACAAGCACGTATTTGGCGAGTGGACACGCAAGCTGATTGTTGGAGATGTGGGAGTGACATTGGAGACTACCTCCACCATTGATTGCGGTGCCCGATTCTCAGCCCTTTTTGGAAAACAACAGAGAGACTGATCTATGATATGACGGGTCACAAACTTACACTTACGCTAGAAATTGTGCTTCTAAACCTTCCTATAGGACCTAATCATAATAAGGTCTCCGTATTAATCTATAGTGTCCTTACTGCAGCAAAATTACTTATTCCAACCCAATCAACCCAAATACCCACTCTTCAAATACTTGTGGATAAAATTAACCAACTTTATAGTACGGTGGAACTAATTGCTGTAGTGAACCACACTCAATCGTCCTTTAGGGACCATTGGCTACTTGCTTTTCAGAAATAATCTCTTGCCGACACAAACCTAATCGTAATTAACATACGATTGCTCTTCGATTGAATCCACGCACCCTCGTCCCTTCTCCCTTCCCCCAATTTCCCGTCCTACCTTATTCTTCTTTTATTCTCTTCTCACTTTACCCTCTTCCTTTTTCTTCCTAAATCTTTCTCTTAAACTTTGATGTTTATTGTTATGATATTGTATTTTCAGTATAGTCTTTAGAGGTCATTTGTTCATAGACCTTTCCTTGAAATTAATAGATGCTGAATGCCTCTGTACTTAATTAGTATTATTGCTTTTATTTGTTAATCAATAAAAAGAACTTTTGAAATGAAATGAAGAAACATCCCAATGATAACAGTATAATCTTCAAAATTAAAAAAAAAACTCTAAATGCACTGTTCCAAATTATTAAGCACAGTAGAGTTTCTTAAAGCGAACCTGTCACCCCCCCGGGCATCAAAAGCTAAAATAGCCACCTTCTGCAGCACTAAGGCTGCATTCAGGGAAGGTGGCTATAGCCTTTTGATGCCCTTTATACTATGAAATATGAAGTTAGGTAAATGCTCACACTTGTGAAGACCAAAGACCGGGAGGCGGGGTTTCAGGCTCCTCTGACCCGCCCCCTCGTCAGTCATGGTGCTCGCCTGCTGCTGCCTCCTATGACTGTGTAAAAGTAACGCGCGTCTCCGTTCTCCTGTATGGAGGCACGCATGCGCTGTGCGCGCTGCCGATGACTTCCTGGACACCGGGCGCACAGCGCATGCGCGGCGCCGTGCAGGAGAATGGAGACGCGCGTTCATTTTACACAGTCATGGGAGGCAGCAGCAGGCGAGCACCATGACTGACAAGAGGGGGCGGGTCAGAGGAGCGTGAAACCCCGCCTCCCGGTCTTTGGTCTTCACAAGTGTGAGCATTTACCTAACTTCATATTTCATAGTATAAAGGGCATCAAAAGGCTATAGCCACCTTCCCTGAATGCAGCCTTAGTGCTGCAGAAGGTGGCTACTTTAGCTTTTGATGCCCGGGGGGGGGGGGGTGACAGGTTCGCTTTAACATTTGATATGTTTTGAAGAACTAAAAATGCTCATTTGTTGAATTTACAGCATTAGGAGGTCACATTCACTGAGATAAAAAGCTATTTAACTCGAAAACATCCTAACAGGCCAAGTTACATGTTAACATAGGAACCCTTCTTTGATATCACCTTCATCATTCATGCATCCATTGAACTTGTGAGTTTCTGGAGAGTTTCTGCTTGCATTTCTTTGCATTATGTCAGAATAGCCTCCCAGAGCTGCTGTTTTGATGTGAACTGCCTCCCACCCTCATAGATCTTTTGCTTGATTATATTCCAAAGGTTCTCTATAGGGTTGAGGTCAGGGGAAGATGGTGGCCACACCATGATTTATCTCCTTTTATGCCCATAGCAGCCAATGACACAGAGGTATTCTTTGCAACATGAGATGGCGCATTGTCATGCATGATGATGATTTTGCTCCTGAAGGCACGTTTTTGCTTTTTGTACCATGGAAGAAATTTCTCAGTCAGAAACTCTATATACTTTGCAGCCTACCAGCTGTTTCCCAATAATTCCGGCCCAAAACATGACTCCTCCACCTCCTTGCTGACGTAGCAGCCTTGTTGGGACATGGTGGCCATCCACCAACCATCCACTACTGCATCCATCTGGACCATCCAAGATTGCTCGGCACTCATCAGTAAACAAGACTGTTTGAAAATTAACTTTTTAACCTTTTGCCACATTTCAGGCTTCAAACATAAAGATATAAATTCAAATTTTTTTGTGAAGGATCAACAACAAGTGGGACACAATCATGAAGTGGAACAAAATTTATTGGATATTTTAAACTTTTTTAACAAACGAAAAACTGAAATGTGGGGCGTGCAGCAAACTCACTCCAGAAGTTCAGTGAGGATCTCTGAATGATCCAATGTTGTACTAAATGCCTGGTAATGATAAATAGAATCCACCTGTGTGTAAACAAGTCTCCGTATAAATACACCTGCTCTGTGATAGTCTCAGGGTTCTGTTTTAAGTGCATAGAGCATCATGAAGACCAAGGAACACATCAGTCAGGTCCGAGATACTGTTGTGGTGAAGTGTAAAGCCGGATTTGGATACAAAAAGATTTCCCAAGTTTTAGACATCTCAAGGAGCACTGTGGAAGCGATCATATTGAAATGGAAGGAGTATCAGACCACTGCAAATCTACCAAGACTACCAAACTTTCATCTCTAACAAGGAGAAGACTGATCAGAGATGCAGCCAAAAGGCCCATGATCACTCTGGATGAACTGCAGAGATCTACAGCTGAGGTGGGAGAGTCTGTCCATAGGACAACAATCAGTCGTACACTACACAAATCTGACCTTTATGAAAGAGTGGCAAGAAGAAAGCCATTTCTCAAAGATAAAATTTAAACATCGAGTTTAAAGTTTGCCACAAGCCACCTGGGACACACCAAACATGTGGAATAAGGTGCTCTGGTCAGATGAAACCAAAATCGAACTTTTTGACCACAATGCAAAATGATATGTTTGGGGTAAAAGCAACATAGCTCATCACCCTCAAAACACCATCCACACTGTCAAACATGGTGGTGGCAGCATCATGGTTTGGGCCTGCTTTTCTTCAGCAGGGACAGGGAAGATAGTTAAAATTGATAGTAAGACGGAGCCAAATACAGGACCGTTCTGGAAGAAAACTTGTTGGAGTCTGCAAAAGACCTGAGACTGGGACGGAGATTTGAAAGGCAGTAATTCTGGTATTATTTAGGAGCGCTCAGTAAAGAGAAGCAGATACCAATAATTAAAGTAGACCTGTTTATTCTGGTTTGTCCAGGTCTACTTTAATTATTGGTATCTGCTTCTCATTACTGAGCGCTCCTAAATAATACCAGAATTACTGCCTTTTATTACCATTATCCCTTATGGGATCTGGCTGGAGCTGCACAGTAGTGAGGAAGCTTAGTTAGAGAATCAAAGAACCTGCCCTGATGTCAGAGATCCCTGGTTAGAAGACCTAGGCGGAACACGTGACCTAAGGAGACGGCTGGGAGCGGCGACGCTTGGAGCGATAAATTGGAATCAGCAGCTACACATTGACACCGTGGTTGTGCACGGACAGCACAACCAGTCCAGGTGAGTGGTGATTACCGCCACTAACAATATATCCCCATTAGACCACCGGGTATTATTCAAGATTGCGCCTCTCAATTTTTGTTATTTCATGGGACGGAGATTTATCTTCCAACAAGACAATGATCCCAAACCTAAAGCAAAATCTACAATGGAATAGTTCAAAAATAAACATATCCAGGAGTAAAGGTACCGTCCCACACGGCAATTTTGCTAGCAATTTCATTGGCAATTTGCTGGTTGCTTTGAAATCATGGACACATTGTTCTATTTTGTTGTCGTGTACAAATGGAAAAATGTGTCCATGACTTCACTGCAACCAGCAAATTGCCAGTGAAATTGCAAACAATATTGCTTGTGTGACGGTACCTTTAAAATGTCAGACAAAGTACGGTGATTTATGCAATAAAAGATTAAATTTTATTTAAAATGTTTAAAATAGTACATACAAAAATTGTGTGTTACTAGTAAGGTTTAAATAGGAGTAGAAAAATGTCAAAAAAATTACAAAACCAAATTTTATACAAGATGTGTGATAGGTATATATTTTAATAAATCTGCAAAAACACCCTATACATTAGAAAGTGATCCTCCCAAGTAATTCTATAAACAAGTCTCAGAAAAATATAGTACAAGTGTAACAAAACAACAAAACTTGCAATAGTTACCTATCTCCCACATAGGAAGCTATCAAGCACTGAAAATTGTGAAAGAGATTATCCCGACAGTGAAGATCAAACATAAAGGATGATTACCTGGTGTATCTACAGACTTTGCTGCACTCTACATGCACGTTTCGGCTTGCGCCTTCATCCAGGAGTGAATACAGCTCCCAATATCCACCATTATATAGTGTATAGTGACCAATCCCCGAATCTACCACGCAGCACCTGACCCACAAACAGCTGAGTGTCATCCTTGTTCATTATTATATAATCACAGACTGCAGGCGTCTGGTATCATGGCCGCCCCTATATGGCATCATCCATTGCCATAGTGACCGAAAGACGGCGCATGCGCCGGGTTCTGTGTCTAGATCCGATCATCCTGCCGCGTCATCGCGGGCGCCGTGGATACGAGGATCAAACATCCTTTAAACTCCTTTTCCCTCGAATACAAGAAAATCTTGGAGACAGCAGTAGGAAATGGGGTGGCCACGAAACAACTGTTAGATGCCCTATGGGTTAAGGAACCAAAAATCCCAACTCTATACCTCCTGCCCAAAATACACAAGGGTAAAGAACATCCACCTGGGAGGCCAATTGTGTCAGGGGTAGGGAATTACCTTGAAAAGGCAAGCAAATATATAGATCATATGCTGAAGCCCCTGGTAGAGGAACTACCATCCTACATCAAAGATACGGGGAGTTTCCTGGAGAAGATCGATTCGGTGCACCTCGGCGACGGCTCGTTAATGGTGACATGTGATATTGAAGCCTTATACACTAGTATCCGTCACCAAGATGGGCTGAAAGCGGTGGAATATTTTCTCTCCATGACATCACGACCAAAGGAGGAAAGGGAGTTCATTCTTGAACTACTGGACTTCGCTTTGAAACACAATTTCTTTTTCTTTGGGGGGTCCCTCTACCTACAGCTCCAGGGGACAGCAATGGGGGCGGCCTTTGCCCCCTCATATGCTAATCTATTCCTGGGGCTGTGGGAGAGGGACCTCTTTATGTCAGATCAGGTACAGTCGATGGACCGTGTCCTCTTTTGGACACGGTACATCGACGATGTATTTCTGATTTGGCAAGGTAGTTTAGAGGTATTAGAGGATTTCTTCAAGCATCTTAACACAAATGAGAAGAATATCCATCTGACCTACAAATCCAGTAGGGATGTGATTGAATTTTTAGATGTCATGGTGAAGAGGGATCCCACAGGGGCACTTCAGACGGATTTGTTCCGTAAAAATACGGCTACAAATTCTGTTCTACAAGCCTCGTCAGCACATCCTGCTCACGTGGTGAATTCCATTCCAACTAGCCAATTTCTCCGCATTAGAAGAATTTGTTCTTCTAATGAGGATTTCGAGAAGCGAGCAGAGGAATTGAAATCGAGATTCTTAGACAGAGGCTACAGCAGGAGATCTTTGAAAAAAGCATATAACAGAGCGAGGAATAGTAAGAAACAAGACCTGCTATATTCAAGAAAAGAAACGCGGGGTGACCAAAAAGTGAGAATGATCACGCAATACCACTCTAACTGGGAAAAAATGCGAGAGTGTATGACAAAATTTTGGCCCCTTTTGATGACAGACCCAATTCTACAACAATACCTTACTCCAAGACCTATGGTTGTGGCCCGGAGAACTAGAAATATAAGGGATATCCTTGTAAGGAGCCATTACGATAAAAGTGATCAGAGCTTCCTACCATTTGGGAATCGCCGTGGCGGACAATGGGGTTGTAAACCTTGCGGAAATTGTATTGCCTGTCCGAATATAGAAAGAGCCTCCCACTTTCTGTCTTCGGACGGCTCAAGGCAATTCAAAATAACCCAACAGATTGATTGCTCCACGAAAGCCGTTGTATACTACGCGACATGTCCATGCTCTAAAATCTATGTAGGCCTCACAACAAGATCTATGAAGGTGAGAGTACGGGAACATGTTTTAAACATTCTTGCAGCGGAAAAAGCCGAGAAGGACGAAGAAATAGAGACACTCCGGACAATCCCTAAGCATTTTAAACTATTCCACAATTGCGATCCATCCGGCTTTAGAGTAAGAGGGATTGATAAGATAGTGCTTGGGGTGCGTGGGGGCAATGTAAGTCAGCTTCTCGCACAATGCGAGACAAAATGGATCTGGGTGTTAAATACAATTCAACCTAGGGGGCTCAATGAGAATATTAGTTTTGTCCCATTCCTCTGAATAAAAATTTCCCTTCTTTGAATCCTGAATAGGTTTTTTTAATATTTCATTTTATTTTTATTTTTTTTTTTTATTATTTTATTATTTAATAAATTTTTTTATTCGGTGTATATTTTGTGTTTTATAAAATTCCATCGTATATGTGATTTTTATGGTTTGTTCTTTATTCTTTTCTCATTTAGTTTGTTTATGTGTCTTGGATGTTCCTATACTTCTATAATTTGATATTGGGTCCTGAGAAGAATGGATTCCTTTCACGTCATAGGAGAAACGCGAAGCCTGCTGTCTAACTACAAGAATATGATGTGCGAATATAGAAAAAAAAATTTTTCTCTATAGTAATTTTCCTAAAAATAATAGTATCTGTTATAATAACCCTTAATATATGATATTTGGCACTTTGTTATATGATATAACTATTAGTACAAAAAGTAATTTTATATAGGCTCAGCACATTAATATTCTGATTTATACACTTATCACATTTAGTCTATATAGGAATCTAATTGAATAACCATTTGTGGTTTTTTCTACTTTCCCCTTGCCTCCTATGCAGCGCCAGATCCTCACAATGAGCTCATCACTTAAAATACAAAAAACACACTAAGTCCCTCCAGTGACCTGGTGCGCATGCGCAGGGCAGTGCCATATGATGGGATCATCCGCGCGTCAATCACCGCGGTCGCCGGGATTGTGATGACGACTTCCGCCCAAAAGGGCGGATGTTTGATCCTCGTATCCACGGCGCCCGCGATGACGCGGCAGGATGATCGGATCTAGACACAGGACCCGGCGCATGCGCCGTCTTTCGGTCACTATGGCAATGGTTGATGCCATATAGGGGCGGCCATGATACCAGACGCCTGCAGTCTGTGATTATATAATAATGAACAAGGATGACACTCAGCTGTTTGTGGGTCAGGTGCTGCGTGGTAGATTCGGGGATTGGTCACTATACACTATATAATGGTGGATATTGGGAGCTGTATTCACTCCTGGATGAAGGCGCAAGCCGAAACGTGCATGTAGAGTGCAGCAAAGTCTGTAGATACACCAGGTAATCATCCTTTATGTTTGATCTTCACTGTTGGGATAATCTCTTTCACAATTTTCAGTGCTTGATAGCTTCCTATGTGGGAGATAGGTAACTATTGCAAGTTTTGTTGTTTTGTTACACTTGTACTATATTTTTCTGAGACTTGTTTATAGAATTACTTGGGAGGATCACTTTCTAATGTATAGGGTGTTTTTGCAGATTTATTATAATATATACCTATCACACATCTTGTATAAAATTTGGTTTTGTAATTTTTTTGACATTTTTCTACTCCTATTTAAACCTTACTAGTAACACACAATTTTTGTATGTACTATTTTAAACATTTTCAATAAAATTTAATCTTTTATTGCATAAATCACCGTACTTTTTTTGATATGATTTAATCTGGGTGAGCAACCTCTTTTCCATGAATTAGTTGGATGAATATAAGATAAGAAAGTATCATCTTCTGTACTAGCCTAATTCTGGTGTATATATTCTGCTGTGTATCTTCACAGATAAATTCGAGCTTACAGACATGGATTACAAGTCCAGAGACATAGCCTGGCAGGCACAATGTTCAAAGGTTTTTAATGGGGGGGTTTTAGGGAACAATTCAGAGGTTCAGAGGGGAAAAATTGAATTACAGACCTCCACTAAACGCCTATTACACCGGCGCACCAAAATATGGTGGAATAAAGCGTTTTTGGAGAACTATGTAACTAAAAAAAATGTTCCCTAGAGGGCTTCGTATTCAGGTTTTTCCATCTTTTCCTGTAGAAGATCTCAACTTCATTGCAAGGTGGGAGGAGGTCTGTACTAATAGTTCACTTAAAATGATGGAACTATTAGCAAATTATAATCAAACATCATTGGAGAGTCTGGAGAAAGAATTAGATAGCACATATGAGAAATTGAAACAGGTCTCCACTACAGAGGAGATTCTGGCTTTTGACTCTCTCATGACAAAAAACTCAGAGGAATGGGAGAAAACTATAAGGGAGACCCATTCTAAAAAGCTGACTAGAGATCTTGGCGACTATGAACAACAGAGAGTGTATAGATGGCGAAGGAATACTATACAAAGAGATAATCAGCGGTCAGAATCTGTGTCCTCACAAGCATCATCTGGCGGGCTATGTGGAGCAGGTTTTTCACCAATGACAACCCGATTTAGAAATATACGTAAGGGAAGCTATCAACATCCTGGGAGCAAAAGACCAGCAGTTTTCCCAGAGACATCAAGGGTAATTAATCTCTCTAACCATGTATTTTCAGATGTAGAATTGGCAGTACTATCTAGAGGTTTCTCTTTCTCACCTAGCTCACGTTTTGATGTTTTTTCTGCAGTAAAAGATCTGCATATATTTGCTAGGACTCTGATGTTGAAGAGATGGTTCCATAAAGGAAAACAAGAGTCCGATTCCCCCTCAGAAGGTGAGATTATGGGAATTTTGGAGGATTTGGCTTTGGAGCACGGTCAGTCAACTATGGGAAAGGTCCCTAGCTGTATACGCACACGGTCAACACACTTCCCACCCTTGTCCGCATGCCCTAATATTGAACTATTTGTAAGGTTGGTAACCGAGGAGTTTTCAAAGATTCCTATTGGGATCTATGCGGACAACCTCCCGAGGGCTGAACGGGAAGCCCTGGGGAGATTAAAAAATCTAAAAGATATACAAGTCAAGTCTGCGGACAAGGGTGGGAATGTTGTAATTTGGCCATGTGATCTTCATGAGAAAGAGGCGTATAAACAGCTAAGGGAAAAATCGTGTTACCAAAAATTAACATGTAATCCTTTAAACTCCTTTTCCCTCGAATACAAGAAAATTTTGGAGACAGCAGTAGGAAATGGGGTGGCCACGAAACAACTGTTAGATGCCCTATGGGTTAAGGAACCAAAAATCCCAACTCTATACCTCCTGCCCAAAATACACAAGGGTAAAGAACATCCACCTGGGAGGCCAATTGTGTCAGGAGTAGGGAATTACCTTGAAAAGGCAAGCAAATATATAGATCATATGCTGAAGCCCCTGGTAGAGGAACTACCATCTTACATCAAAGATACGGGGGTTTCCTGGAGAAGATCGATTCGGTGCACTTCGGCGACGGCTCGTTAATGGTGACATGTGATATTGAAGCCTTATACACTAGTATCCGTCACCAAGATGGGCTGAAAGCGGTGGAGTATTTTCTCTCCATGACATCACGACCAAAGGAGGAAAGGGAGTTCATTCTTGAACTACTGGACTTCGCTTTGAAACACAATTTCTTTTTCTTTGGGGGGTCCCTCTACCTACAGCTCCAGGGGACAGCAATGGGGGCGGCCTTTGCCCCCTCATATGCTAATCTATTCCTGGGGCTGTGGGAGAGGGACCTCTTTATGTCAGATCAGGTACAGTCGATGGACCGTGTCCTCTTTTGGACACGGTACATCGACGATGTATTTCTGATTTGGCAAGGTAGTTCAGAGGAATTAGAGGATTTCTTCAAGCATCTTAACACAAATGAGAAGAATATCCATCTGACCTACAAATCCAGTAGGGATGTGATTGAATTTTTAGATGTCATGGTGAAGAGGGATCCCACAGGGGCACTTCAGACGGATTTGTTCCGTAAAAATACGGCTACAAATTCTGTTCTACAAGCCTCGTCAGCACATCCTGCTCACGTGGTTAATTCCATTCCAACTAGCCAATTTCTCCGCATTAGAAGAATTTGTTCTTCTAATGAGGATTTCGAGAAGCGAGCAGAGGAATTGAAATCGAGATTCTTAGACAGAGGCTACAGCAGGAGATCTTTGAAAAAAGCATATAACAGAGCGAGGAATAGTAAGAAACAAGACCTGCTATATTCAAGAAAAGAAACGCGGGGTGACCAAAAAGTGAGAATGATCACGCAATACCACTCTAACTGGGAAAAAATGCGAGAGTGTATGACAAAATTTTGGCCCCTTTTGATGACAGACCCAATTCTACAACAATACCTTACTCCAAGACCTATGGTTGTGGCCCGGAGAACTAGAAATATAAGGGATATCCTTGTAAGGAGCCATTACGATAAAAGTGATCAGAGCTTCCTACCATTTGGGAATCGCCGTGGCGGACAATGGGGTTGTAAACCTTGCGAAAATTGTATTGCCTGTCCGAATATAGAAAGAGCCTCCCACTTTCTGTCTTCGGACGGCTCAAGGCAATTCAAAATAACCCAACAGATTGATTGCTCCACGAAAGCCGTTGTATACTACGCGACATGTCCATGCTCTAAAATCTATGTAGGCCTCACAACAAGATCTATGAAGGTGAGAGTACGGGAACATGTTTTATACATTCTTGCAGCGGAAAAAGCCGAGAAGGACGAAGAAATAGAGACACTCCGGACAATCCCTAAGCATTTTAAACTATTCCACAATTGCGATCCATCCGGCTTTAGAGTAAGAGGGATTGATAAGATAGTGCTTGGGGTGCGTGGGGGCAATGTAAGTCAGCTTCTCGCACAATGCGAGACAAAATGGATCTGGGTGTTAAATACAATTCAACCTAGGGGGCTCAATGAGAATATTAGTTTTGTCCCATTCCTCTGAATAAAAATTTCCCTTCTTTGAATTCTGAATAGGTTTTTTAATATTTCATTTTATTTTTATTTTATTTTTTTATTATTTTATTATTTAATAAATTTTTTTATTCGGTGTATATTTTGTGTTTTATAAAATTCCATCGTATATGTGATTTTTATGGTTTGTTCTTTATTCTTTTCTCATTTAGTTTGTTTATGTGTCTTGGATGTTCCTATACTTCTATAATTTGATATTGGGTCCTGAGAAGAATGGATTCCTTACACAATGGAGGAATGGTGAATGGAGTGTGGGCCCGCCTTCCCAGTCCCCCAACCTCAGGGACTGCTGTTAGTTTAAATTTATTTTTGAGATGTTTCATATGGCCACTTTAGATGAGAAAGGGATAGATAGGGAGCAGCTAGGAAGGTGTAGGGACAGCTAGTGATAGTGTAGGGACTTAAATTCAGGAGACAGGTTCCCTTTAAAGCTGCTGTTCACGAGGGGCGTGCCCGGATCTGCATGGAAGCGGACGTCTGAGCCTAGAGCTCCTGCTCCCGAGAGCCTATAAAAGCATTAAATTAGCCCCAGGAGCCTGGAAATGGGGCGAAAGAAAGCCCACAAGACCCCCAGAGAAGCGGAGCCAAAGGCAACGGGCACCCTGGACGCCTATTTCACTTCTGCCAGCGGAGCACCCGCTCCTGAGGTGACCCAGCAGAGAGGACCGGGAGCCGCTGCAGCACAGCTCGCACAGATCACACAGCTCGCCCCGCACGCAGTTTCCTCTAAGGCACCAAGCGGTGAGTCAGAGCCGCAGGTGCAATGCACTCCCCACCGGACCGCAGCTGATGTAAGATCTGTGGGACCGGAGGATCTGTGGGACCGGCAGTGAGGCCCCTTCTTCCTCCCAGGGCTTTCCCGCGCTGGGAGCCCTGGAGCAACGAGAGGAGGGAGAGGAGCTTGTGATGATAGACAAGTCCCCTGAGGAGGGGGCGGAGCTTCAGGCAGCTGCAGGATTGCCAGTCCCTGTGGCTGTAACGCTGCTATGGTCGGGGCTTGCACCAGGAGACCCCTCACCAGACCTCCACAGAGACTATACCCCAGTATTGACCCCAATAAAATTACAATATGAGCCCATAAGGGATGGGAGCCTCATAGTTAGTGATGCGGAGGGAAGAGGGATCACATGCTCCAGCTCCAGTTCGTCTCCCCTTCCATCAGAGATTACAGTGGCTCTCACAAGGGAGCTCATGTCCCTGACAGAGAGGAACGTGGAGAGCCCAGTCAGGGCGGTTCAGGACAGGGGACCCCCGATATAGGAGGCAGACAGAGGGACCCTACAGACATCACAGATGGGGACATGTGGATCTCCACTGGGGCAGGCGACAACTGGGCTACCCAGGCCTTAGATGGACCCAGCCGCCCCCAGAGATAATCTCGGCCCCCAAAGCAAGCCCAGCAGATCCGTAAAATGTCCATAGAATCCAGAGAGCTGACTGATGGCTCTGAGCCCCTATCTCTTGACACAAGAGGAAACCCAATGGGCCGGGACCCTGATCCGCCTCGTCTTACTTAGGAATATATCTACCCTCCCTCGCCGCCTCCTCCTGATTGGTGGCAGTATGTACGACAGTTACCGACTAAGCTAAACTTCAAAATGCTGGTCGCAGAGATCAAAGATACCTGTCGATCAGAACTAGCAGCAGCAAGGAGGGAAGTGACCGCTTTGACTCAGAGGGTCCATCAGCTGGAGGAGGATCACAACCAAGCCAGAGCGGTGATATGGCACCTTCAGTCCCAAACCACTGCTCAGGCCACCATTATAAGAGATCTCCAGAGGCACGTAGAAGACCTGGATAATAGGGGCCGACGTCACAACATTAGGGTCAGAGGGGTTCCCGAGACGAGAGACACGGAGGATGTAGCGGGCACCCTGCAAAACGTTTTTAACACAATACTACGCCGCCCAATGGATCATCCAATTAAAATGGACAGAGCCCATAGAGCCCTGAAGCCAAAAAACTTAACAGGAAACCCCAGGGACATCATCTGCCATATCACGGACTTCCCTTTAAAGGGAGACATCATGACAAAAGCAAGACGGATCAAGCAGCTCACCCACAACAACGCAAAAATACAGCTCTTCCAGGACCTCTCGTGGATCACCTTACAGCAAAGGAAAGCCTTGAGACCACTGTTACACATTTTGCAAGATAATCAATTACCCTATAAATGGAGCTTTCCTTTCAGCCTTTCGGCTAAGAGGGGGGACCGAGCAGCCACCCTGCGGAACCCGGAGGATCTGGAGTCCTTCTGCCGTGTGTTGAACATCGAACAGCCGGATTTGCCTGATTGGTCCATGCCGCTGGGGCTGCCTCCACTACAGCAAACCTGGCGACAGTCTACACCACGTAAGACCTCACGGAGAGCCTCAAGGAGAAAGGACCCATCATGAATGGTGACTATGATATCCAGCTGCTTTCGGCGGCGGGGTCTATACTGTACTGGACTCTCACTTTGGGACTACATGATGTTGTCCTGTATTACTCACATGTTGTTTTTTTTTTTTTCTTACTCATTCAATGTTTGGTTATGTTGTATGTGTTTTGATCTGCAGTACAAGTTTGTCCTCACCTTATCTGACAAGTCCTCTAGACAATGCTCTTAGACCCCACAGTCCCGCTATGCGTCCATCTATATCCACTTTAAATGCTCTGGGTGTGACTCTATCTCCTCATGGTTAAGTTGCTTACTCTCAATGTAAAGGGACTAAATTCGGACATAAAAAGAAGGCTCACTCTCCGAGAGATGAGGGAGTCTAAAGTGGATATTGTGTTTCTGCAGGAGACGCATCTTACGGAAACGGGCTCCCTTAAATTTGCACATCATTGGTTTCCTACTACTTTCTCTGCTACAGCTAGGAATAATACGTCGATATATGTTGTATGACTTATGGCGTATTGACAATCCAACAGATAAGAAATATACATTTTACTCCCATCCTCATGGCTCCCATAGCCGTATTGACTATTTTTTTGGGGATGTGGTTACCTTACGCTCCATGATATCGGCTTCCATTGGCACCATAACCTGGTCTGACCATGCCCCTCTGACAATAGACCTCAAATTGATGCCTAACACACCTAAACAGAATCATTGGAGATTAAATGAATCCCTTTTGACAAATAGAGATACACGTGATAAATTGCGGAAATCCCTTGTAAACTATTTCACTGAAAACACCCCATCATCTCCATCACTATCTGTCCTGTGGGAGGCCCATAAGGCGGTTTTTAGAGGAGAGTGCATTGCACTGTCATCCAAGATTAAAAAAGACGCAAAATCCCGATATCTAACAATAGAAGAGAATTTTAAAAAAACAGAGGCACGATTACTGGCGCATCCCACTAAACAACTCCTCAAAGAGGTAATAGACCTGAGAAGCCAACTCAAAGCCATCTCACATGGTAAGGTGGAGGTACTACTAAGATATTCCAGACAGAAATTCTATGAATACAGTAATAAGGCGCATACAATGCTGGCCAGGAGACTAAGAGATCAGGTTACTAACAATTCCCCCTACGGCATTAAAGATCAGGCCGGAGTGATCCATTATGACCCTGGTAAGATGGCTGACATCTTTTACGAATATTATTCTTCGCTTTACTCTCTCCCCCTTGCTTCACCTCAACCCCAGGGAGGACAAAACCGTATCTTGGATGAATACCTCTTATCGTGTCACCTACCTAAATTGTCCCAGACCGCCCTAGACGAACTTAACCAGAAAATTACAACGGAGGAGATTGAGGAAATAGTGAAGAAATTGCCAAGTCATAAAGCCCCGGGTCCGGATGGATTGCCATATCTTTACTATAAAACCTATATAGATGTGCTGTCCCCCAATATGGTCCTTTTGTTTAACCACTTCATGGAAGGAGGGGTAATACCTGATTCTATACTCCGTTCCTACATTACCGTAATCCCAAAAGAGGGTAAAGACCCGATGGAATGTGCAAGCTACCGTCCTATCAGCCTGTTAAATGCTGATCTGAAAATTTTCACCAAACTCTTGGCAGATAGGCTGGGGACCTGGCTTCCACATCTGATCCGTAAAGACCAGGTTGGTTTTGTTCGCTTTCGTCAGGCAGGTGACAATACTAGGCGTATCTTGGACCTGATAGAGGTGGCCAACAGGGAGGCGGAGGAGGCCCTTTTGCTTAGTTTAGATGTGGAAAAGGCCTTCGACAGGTTGGATTGGGCATTCATGTTCCGCTCTCTCCATCATTTTGGCCTGTCGGGGCCTTTTGTTGCAGCACTGAGGGGTCTCTATTCATCTCCCACTGCCTCGGTCCGCCTTCCTCACGCCCATTCCAAAGATTTGTCCATAAAAAATGGAACGCGTCAGGGGTGCCCCCTTTCTCCATTGCTCTATGTCCTTAGTATAGAGCAGCCAGCTGCGCAAATTAGGCTTAACCCTGATATTTCTGGAATCCAACTTAAAGACAGACAATTCAAAGTCGCTCTGTTCGCAGATGATGTGATACTCTCCTTGACAAAGCCCGTTATCTCTCTGCCTAACTTACATGCCGCTATTGAGTCATACGCTAAATTGTCGGGTTATAAAATTAATTCGGCAAAAACTTAAGCACTGCCCATAAACATTCAGGAGCCTAAACTTCACCTCCTTAAAAGTTTATAAAGTTATTCCTGGCGTACAACGTCCCTACGCTACTTAGGGATCAATATGACCTCTAGCTACAAAACAATATACCAAGCTAACTTTCCACCCCTAATACGGAAGGTGGAGGCCCAACTTAAAAAATGGTCAACCTTACAGATCTCGCTTTTGGGAAGGGTTGCAGCTATTAAAATGTCCGTTATCCCCCGCTTTTTATATTTATTTGAAACACTACCGGTAAAAGTATCCATTACAACCCTAAGGAGTATCCAGTCGTCTCTAATGAAGTTTATTTGGCACTCGGGAAGACACAGAATACCGGACTCGGTCATATGTGCATCAAAACGGGAACGAGGGGGTGCCTGCCCGGACATTATGCTGTATTATTACGCTACGCATTTGCGCCATTTGTCCCACTGGTTGATGTTGCCAATATAACAAGCAGAATTCCATAATAAGAAGTACACCACACTAAAGTTAGGGGGCATACTTCAAAAAGTTACTCCAAAAAGATTGCATAACATAAACAAGGAGTATAGACTTGAAATATATCATGAAAATATCAAATTTATTTAGTTTGACAAACAAAGACAAGGAGGGGAAGATCACAAAGTGCTCCATGCAGGTAGCCACAGTACGGTCTACATATATTGCACTGTATCAGACACACAGACCATGTCTGTCCATATATATAAAAACTGGCGTCTGCGCAGAGACCCATATACAATAAGCCACTCGTGTGGGCACCTAATACATCATCACCTACACAACCATATGGATAAAGGTTTATACTGACATTGAAACATGTTCCATACATATATCCCTTGTGGTATTGTGGGTCAGGATAGAAGAGGCATACCCATATATCATACCCAGTCTATGGGAACAGAGCGCTACACCTAGGAGTATTACTGACAGGCAGAATCAGTGTGTCATATAGCTAAGAGGCATAGTTACCAGAGCCGTCACTGGCCATCTCGCATGGGGCAGCAGGGGTGAGGGGTGGTCCGGACCAAGGGACCCCAGGGACCATCCTGCCTCGTTAATATGGGGCAAACCCTTGGAGATTCACTCCAAGATGTTATTGGGCCCAATGGCTTTTACCAGGGATATTTGGAGTAAATGCAGAATTAAATATCAATTAGCGGCACACACCTCTCCCTTAACACCTTTTCTGTATAGCCCACATACTTCGGGAGCTTTGGATAATATTACAATGCGCAAATGGGCGAAGGCGGGCCTTTTTTGCTTCTGTGACATAGTAAACCCACATACACACGAACCACGACCCTTCGCTGAGCTGCGTTCGTTATATAAACTGCCGGAAGAGCTGGGCTTCTCGTATAGACAGATAATTCACTACCTTAAGTCGGTCATGGGATCCAAAAAGAAGACAGGCCTGACCCAATTTGAAAACCTATGCTCTCGAGGACCCTCTACTAGAGGCCACATATCTGATATTTATGCTATCCTGAATTCCCGGGGTTGCTGGGGCTCGTTTAAACACGCCTATATGATGCGATGGGAAGCTTGGTTAGGGAGGGAGATTTCTGGCCCAATGTGGGGGGTGATATGGGACAGAACATTCAGGTCATCAGTTAATATCTTATATAAAGAGAACCAGATGAAAATATTAATGACATGGTACCACACGCCTGAACTTCTTCATAAGTTTAATTCGACTATCCCGGACAATTGTTGGAGATGTGGCCAAAGTAAAGCCTCCTTGTATCATCTTTTCTGGTTATGCCCATTAATCCAAGGTTTTTGGGAGTCCGTGACAACAGTGATGTCCCGGCTGATAGATCACCCCCTGCCCCTAGACCCGGCTGTATGTCTCTTAAATCTTTTCCCCCCAGGATTGAATAAATCCAAGAACAGGCTCTTAATGCATTTATTTACAGCAGCGAAATGCTTGATATCCCTAAACTGGAAGAGGAGGGCCCCACCCTCACTAACTGACTGGTATGCACGGATAAAGGATATCCGATTAATGGAACAAATGACTGCCACACTCCACAATACGATGGACAAATTTAACCAGATATGGCAGATGTGGGATCTTTCTGTGGACTTATTACAACTGTGACGACTGGAGGAAATGAGCTGTTGTTATCGTTTATTAGTATTAGAGATTGTGCTGCAGACTTGTGATTGTGAAGTCGTGTTATGTGATTTGTTATGACTGATAATTAAAAAAACTAATAAAAATCAAAGTTGAAAAAAAAAAAACAAAACTGCTGTTCACAAACGCTTTCCATCCAACCTCACTGAGCTCGGGCTGTTTTGCAAGGAAGAATGAGCAAGAATTTCAGTCTCTCAATGTGCAAAACTGATAGAAACATACCCCAAGCGACTTGCAGCTGTAATCGCAGCAAAAGGTGGCGCTACAAAGTATTAACTCAAGGGGGCCGAATAATATTGCACACCCCACTTTTCAGTTTTTTATTTGTTAAAAAAGTTTAAAATATCCAAAACATTTTGTTCCACTTCACGACTGTGTCCCGCTTGTTGATTCTTCACAAAAAATTGTGAATTTATATCTTTATGTTTGAAGCCTGAAATGTGGCAAAAGGTTGAAAAGTTCAAGGGGGCCAAATACTTTCACAAGGCACTGTATATACACACAGAACATACACATGTGTATATACACACAGTACATGCACACACATGTATAGACACACAAAACATTCACACATTTATATACAATCACAGAACATACACAATATTTATATACACACAGAGCAAACTCATAAATGTTTATACATAGACAGTGACGTAACTTCAAGCTCATGGTCCCTGATGTGAAAGCTCCATGAGACCCCCACTTATTGGCAATCTTTAATACCAATAGTCCTTTACTATAGGCCAAAGTGACTTTTGGGGTCCCGTAATCTCCAGGGCCTTGGTGTGATTGCAACCCCTACACCTGTTGTAGTTATGGCCCTGTACACAGAACATACACACATGTATACACAGAACATACACACAAATGTATATACACACAGAACACACACACAAATGTATATATTCACAGAACATAAACACAAATACATATAAACACAGAACATACTCACAAATGTATATATACACAGTCATACTTACATGTATATACACACAGAATACTCAAATGTATATACACCAAACATGCACACATGTACATACACACAGACATTATGCTCAAATGCATATACACACAGAACATATTTAAGAATATATATGCGTCCATGATGTGAATGCATATTTTCTATATGACGTGTATGTTCTTTGTATATACATGTGTATCTGTTCTATGTGTATACACTTGTGTGTGCATATGTTGTGTGTATATATGTCTGTTTATATGTACATTTGTTCTGGAGGCACATGAGACTTTAAGTTGTGTGTGCCTTTTGATGAATGTGAACTGGGTGAATTCAGTGGCTGCAGTAGCTTTATTTAGTAAAGGGTATAGATGAGCCACCACCCTAGTGTTCGATTTCGATTCGGTTCACCAAATTGGACGTTTGTTCATCGAATGTTCATCGAGTGTTCGTCGAACACCGTCGAAAGCCATTGAAAACAATGGCAGCCAAACACAAACACATACAAACACATAGAAAACGCCTTCTAAAGTGTCCAAAAGGTGACAAACTACTCAGAAGATACAACAAACATATGGAAAAGTGACAAGTACATATAAAAATGCGAAAAGAGAAGAGATAGACAAGTAAAAGGGGGAGGAGACACAGATATAGGCATGTCATGCCCTTCAAAATCAGTTTTTACTACAGTAGTTGTAAGGCATCATGCACACAATGAGTAGTTGTTGAGTTTTACTTCAGTATCTGTAAGTGTGGAGCCCACTGGGACGGGGGTACTCGGTTCCGGACCGGTCTGCTGCTGGGGAAGTCACGGGTGGTCCTGGTCCGGTCCGTGTCCCGGGCCCACACAATGGATGAGGGAATTATTTACAGGGGAAATGTCACGTGTGACGACACCCACTTGGTGCGGCCAGTGATGGGGGCCGCCGCTGCTGCAGAACCTCCGGGGGTGATGGAGTGGCAGCGGAGATGGTGTAGTTCCAGTGGGAAGAACTGTATCCCCCGGGGCAGTAAGAGTTAAGTCTATGGTGCGGTTGTAGCACACTTACTTTGCAGGCTGCAGGGATCTCTCCTCCTGGCTGATGCTGACAGGCTGGATCTGTATGAGGGAGAATGGGGTGCAGATAGAGGCAGACAAGAGAGGCAATTCAGGGTTTTCCAAAGCTTTACTCTTTGTTGTTCCAACAGTTTACAGGTAGCTTGCAGTTCTTACAAGATTAAGTACAGCTCTCGGTACACAGTTCAAGTACACGGGTTCTTTCTCCCTCTCCGGGTTCCCTTTGCTCCCTGCAGCCAGGCCTCTCTCTCCCTGTGACCCCTCACACAGTCTGTAGTGTCCTTTCCGGGCTATTACTTTCTCTTTACTCAGTGTTGTGCAACACTGGACAGTATGGCGGTGACTCGGGCTCCTGTGAGTCCTCCGGGTTGTCACTGAGCTGCCTGTCCTTGGGGTTAGGGATCCTAGTGTGAAGCTGTGATCCCCCGTCGGTGTTTGGGAATGCCGGGTGAACTACGGTCCCCTCTAGAGCCGACACTCTACTCAGCCCAGCCTCCAGCAGTCCTCAGCACGAGGCTCTACCAGGCTCCTTCTCTCTGTTCCTTCCAGTATCATAGGAGGGACTTCTCTCTCTCTGCAGTCAGTGGCTTTGGCTGCTGTCTAGGGCACGGGTCCCACCGTCCCTCTCTGTCCTGTCACACTCCTGGTGGCATCAGCATCGGATGTGCTTTCGCTCCCCTCTGGCTCACTACGGATTCTGCGCTCCTAGCCTTGCACTCACAGAAGTGTGATTGTCCTTCAGTCTTTACATCTCAGCTCACATCGGCCTACTCCTGGGTCTTTACAGTTCGGCACCCTGGGCCTACTAACTTCCTTCACTCCTCCCCCTCACTATATACTATCAGTCACCTGACCTCTGGTGTGCCCAACCCACTTCTCTGAATCCACCACCCCTCGATCTCATAGAGCATCTAATCTCAGGGCTGGATGTTAACCTCCTTCTGACACGTGGGTTGTGTGGGCTGTGAGGGTGTTGTTGTGCAACAAGTTTCCTACCTGCCTGGCTGCAGTTCCCTTTGTGGCCTCCTGGACGCAGGGGCCCCACATAAGGCCACGTCAAGAAGATGAGTATTTGGCGAGTTTTATTTCAGTATCTGAAAGGCCATGTGCAGATGATGGTTATTTGGTGCGTTTCACTTCAGTATCTGGAAGGCCATTTGCAGATGATGATTATTTGGTGCATTTCACTTCAGTATCTGGAAGGCCATGTGCAGATGATGATTATTTGGTGCGTTTCACTTCACAGTATCTGTAAGGCCACGTGCAGATGATGATTATTTGGTGCGTTTCACGTCAGTATCTGTAAGGCCATGTGCATATGATGATTATTTGGTGCGTTTTACCTCAGTATCTGTAAGGCCATGTGCAAATGATGATTATTTGGTGCGTTTCACTTCAGTATCTGTAAAGCCATGTGCAGATGATGATTATTTGGTGTGTTTTACTTCAGTATCTGTAAGGCTATGTGCAGATGATGATTATTTGGTGCGTTTAACTTCAGTATCTGTAAGGCCATGTGCAGATGATGATTATTTGGTGCGTTTAACTTCAGTATCTGTAAGGCCATTTGCAGATGATGATTATTTGGTGCGTTTCACTTCAGTATCTGTAAGGCCATGTGCCGATGGTGATCATTTGGTGCATTTTACTTCAGTATCTGTAAGGCCATGTGCCGATGATGATTATTTGGTGTGTTTCACTTCAGTATCTGTAAGGTTATGTGCAGATGATGATTATTTGGTGTGTTTCACTTCAGTATCTGTAAGGCCATGTGCAGATGATGATTATTTGGTGCGTTTCACTTCAGTATCTGTAAGACCATTTGCAGATGATGATTATTTGGTGCGTTTCACTTCAGTATCTGTAAGGCCATGTGCCGATGGTGATTATTTGGTGCATTTTACTTCAGTATACATAAGGCCATGTGCAGATGATGATTATTTGGTGTGTTTCACTTCAGTATCTGTAAGGTTATGTGCAGATGATGATTATTTGGTGTGTTTTACTTCAGTATCTGTAAGGCCATGTGCCGATGGTGATTATTTGGTGCGTTTCACTTCAGTATTTGTAAGGCCATTTGCAGATGATGATTATTTGGTGCGTTTCACTTCAGTATCTGTAAGGCCATGTGCAGATGATGATAATTTGGTGTGTTTTACATCAGTATCTGGAAGGCCTTGTGCAGGCGATGAGTATTTGGTGTGGTCTTTAACGCAGCATCTGGAAGGCCTCGTATTGACGCTGAGCATTGTGTCACATTTAGGGGACTACAACAAGAGTCTCTGTTTTTCCCAAAAATTTGGGCCCAGACACCTCTTCAGTGGCATCAATTGTCCCACAGTTGCAAGCTGAAAATCGTTGGTGAGGTGACTCATTCCAAAATCCACCAGCATTTAGTCTCCCCATGTTATCTGTAAGATTTGTCACCAAAATGTAAGTAGCGGCCAAAAAATCTGGGTAACTATGAAGAGAGCAGGAGAAGGGGCTGCTGTCCAAGTCTTGCCATCCCCACGAGTTGTGCATCAATCCTCTGTATGTAAAAGTTCCTCCACTGCTTCTGCCTCCTCAACTTTGTCTCAGTCCTCCACCTGCACCCAAAGCCTGTCTGGTAATGCCACCCACGTTCTAACTTCGCACAAGGAATCCTGCACACCTCCTTACTATGATGGCAGCAGGGTTCAACGGCATCAGGCGGTCTTTACCTTGAAATGTATGGGAAATGCGAGTCAGCTGAGGAGTTGTACTCTGCAGTGGAGACCGAGTTTCATCAATGCTCGTATCCACTGAACCTGCAGCCAGCGAAGGCCGTGTGCGACAATGCTTCAATACTGGGTGCAGCCCTCCGCCGGGCCATTGTGACACACGTGCCTTGCATGGCTCACATCTTAAACCTGGTTGTCCAGCAAATTTTGGCACACTATCCGACCCTAGATGGTCTTCAGCAGAGGGCACGGTCGCTGTGTGCTCACTTCCGCCGTTCGCATCCCGCAGCTCAACGCCTGGCATCTCTACAGAAGTTATTTGGCCTGCCGGTTCACCGACTGAAATGCGATGTGCTGACACGATGGAATTCAACTTTGCACATGTTGCAGCAACTGTAGCAGCACCGACAAGCCCTGGTGCAATACGTCATGACTTATAACTTGGGCCTACGAGATCCAGAGGTGGGGCAAATCACACTGCTGGAGTGGTCTGAAATGAAGGACCTATGCACCATTCTGTACAGTATTGAAATGTCGCCGAAGATGTTTAGTGATGATTATGCCATTATCAGCATGACTATTTCCGTCATTTACATGCTGGAGCACACTTTAAACAGTATTCAGAGTCAGGTGGTGGCATTAGAGGAGGGGGAGGAAGTAAAGAAGGAGTCATATGCAGAAGGGCTCCCAAGATCTCCAAGGTGCAGTTGACACTTTATGAATGAGGGTTTACATTATGCTTGCTCAGAACCTTCTTTATCTGGGCTTGGATCCGACTCCAAAAGCTTCTGGGCATCACTGCAGATCATTACCTCGTTATGACTCACAAAAGCTTTTGAGCAGACCTCTGATTCCCAGGTTATTGTATGAGTGAAGAGCGATGCATAGTCAACCATCTGTCTTACCCCATACTCAGATGGGTGGCTCGAGACTTGGGAGCTGTGCGGAAGCAAGTGGGATTGTTGTGACACCTTTGAGGACTGGTGTATTTGTGATGTAGAAGTTGAGGCGGAGGAGAGCCCACTTGCTGAAGCACTTGCTATCCATTCAAGCGCCTGCTCTTTTTGTGCCTCATCTAGAATTGGTATTGATCGTCGTCTGAGTCGTGTCCGTACGAAAGGGATCATTTCAGAATCTCCAAGGAAAGAAGTAGACATCTTCCTTTGGCTGGAAGATACTCTTTCCCCAGCAGATGTTACTCTTGCTTTCCCACATACCCCACGGACACAAATTGTTTATCCCTTTCCACCACGTTTTTTCCCCCTTCCACCAGCAGCAGGCCTTTTGCCACTCATTTTGTATGTGAACAAATTGGCAACTCTGTAGTTGGCAAAAAATATTCAATTGATTGGCCAGTGGTACTAGGCACAAAAAATTACTAGGTTGAGGGCAAAATTGTGGTGTGTAAAAGCGCCATTGGCGATCTGAGGCAACCATGCAAAAAATGCACGCGCACGTTAGATTGCCTCCTATCGCCGCAAAAAATTCCGGCGTGTAAAGGTGTCCAGCCCAGGCCCTGGGGGTACTCGGATTTCTCAGGTGCGGTCTGGAGGGGAAGTCACGGGTAGCGGTGTCTGAGGCCGTGGGCCTGGGGGAATGCAGATAAAAAATGGGTAGAAAAGAAAAATAATAAAAATGTCAAGTCGTGACGCCACCTGTAGAATCCGGTGATGGCACCGGCGCTGCTTGAGCCTCCGGGGTGATGGGCGGCAGCAAGATGGAGTGGCTCCCTACAGGAGAAGCGGGGTCCTCGGGGCTATAGGTTGTAATGGAGTAATAGGGTAGCACAGTTGTTTCTGTGCAAGGTTGGAGTAGGGGAGCGCAGTCAATGTGGTGAGATGGAAGGAGGGACACGCACACATAAAAGTCTTCCCATTCTTCCCCACATCTCCTCCGGCTCACTCTCCACATTTGACCCAGTCACAGAAGAAGAAGTCTCCAGGCTCCTTTCTTCCTCTCGTCCCACCACATGCACTACAGACCCCATTCCCTCACACCTGCTCCAGTCCCTCTCTCCAGTCGTCACCACTCACTTAGCCACAATCTTCAATCTCTCCCTCTCTTCTGGCATTTTCCCCTCCTCCTTCAAACACTCGATCATTATTCATTATTAAAGAAAACCACTCTCGACCCATCATGCACAAATAACTACAGACCAGTCTCCAATCTCCCCTTCATCTCTAAACTCCTGGAGCGCCTGGTCTATTCCCGCCTCACCCGTTACCTCTCCGCTCACTCTCTGCTAGACCCATTACAGTCTGGTTTCCGCCCCCTTCACTCTACAGAAACCGCCCTCATCAAAGTGACCAATGACCTTCTGACAGCAAAACGTAATGGTGACCACTCTCTGCTTATTCTCCTTGATCTCTCTGCAGCTTTTGACACTGTCGACCATCAGCTCCTACTCTCTATGCTGCACTCCATTGGCATAAAGGACACTGCTCTCTCCTGGCTCTCCTCCTATCTTTCTGACCGCTCTTTCAGTGTATCTTTTGCTGGCTCCACTTCTTCCCCTCTTCCCCTCACTATTGGGGTCCCTCAGGGTTCAGTCCTTGGCCCTCTCCTCTTCTCTCTCTACACAGCCCCGATCGGACAGACCATCAGCAGATTTGGCTTCCAGTACCATCTTTATGCTGATGACACACAACTATACACTTCAGCCCCTGACCTTACCCCTGCGGTATTAAAGAACACCAATGACTGTCTAGCTGCAGTTTCCAATATCATGTCCACTCTCTATTTGAAACTAAACCTTTCCAAAACTGAACTTCTTCTGCTCCCCCCATCCACTAACCTCCCTAAATCGGACATCTCTCTCTCAGTTTGTGGCACCACGATAACGCCTAGGCAACAGGCTCGCTGTCTGGGTGTTATGTTTGACACCGATCTCTCCTTCTCCTCCCACACACAATGTCTCGTCCGCTCCTGTCGCTTACACCTGAAGAATATCTCTAGAGTCCGCCCCTTTCTCACCCTGGAAACAACAAAAACCCTCACCGTGGCCCTCATCCATTCCCGCCTTGACTATTGCAATTCTCTATTAAGCGGCCTTCCCCTCACCAGACTTTCTCCTATCCAGTCCATCCTTAATGCAGCAGCCAGGATCACCCATCTGGCCAATCGTTACTCAGATGCCTCTGCTCTGTGCCAGTCATTGCACTGGCTGCCCGTATACTACAGGATCAAATTCAAATTGCTTGTTCTCACCCACAAAGCTCTTCACAATGCAGCACCCCCCTACCTCTCCTCTCTCATCTCTGTCTATCACCCCACCCGTTCTCTACGTTCCTCAAATGACCTTCGACTGACATCTGTACTAATCCGATCCTCCCACTCCCGGCTCCAAGACTTCTCTAGAGCTGCACCAAAACTCTGGAATGCTTTACCCCAAGAAATCAGGACTATCCACAACTTGCATGGCTTCAGACGATCCCTAAAAACGTATCTTTTTAAGGCGGCCTATCATACTCCCTAATAGAAGTCCTTTGTACTGTAGACAGTGAATGGGCTATCCCTCTGGATATTACTCTTCTATAAACTCAACCAAACCAAAAAAGGTCTACACAGATTGTACAATGACCATCCATGTAAGCTTATCTCTATGCCCCATTTCCTCAAGATGCCTGGACCATCAGTGCAATAAGCCCCTGTACCTTGTGCAACCCCTATCCCGTCGTAGATTGTAAGCTCTTTTGAGCAGGGTCACCTTCATTTCTTGCTTTATTTATTGTATTTTCTTTTTACATTGATTCTATGCCTATTGTTTTGTATCCAATTATTGTACTGTTTTTGTTCTCTACTGTAATTACTTACTGTATTATATTTTCTGTACTCTAACCCTACATTGTAAAGCGCTGCGGAATATGTTGGCGCTATATAAATAAAGCTTTATTATTATTATTATTATTATTATTTTGGTACCTTTACAGATGTTCTGTACAGGTACACTTGTCCAGAATTGAGGGAAACACTTTGGAATCTCCACAGCGAGTAGGGTTGTAGGCCTCCTTGTTTCAGCTTCTCTATTTAGAGTCTGGCAGGCTTGGAACCTAACCGGACCTTTACCTCTCTCTCTCTCTCCCTCCACACCCAGGTTGCTGCACTGAGGGCTCTCTCTTGGGATCCCGATATATGTACTCACAGTCCCTGACTCTCAATTGTTGGCGCTGCGGGTGTCCGGGAAGCTAAGCCTCCTCGTGGTGCTGGATTCCCTGCGGGGCCTATCTTCTCTGTCCCTGCAGACTCGGACCCAGTGACCGGAACTTCTGATGGGAGAGTCGGTATGACTCCTCTGCCCCCTGTAACACGTTTTTCTCTCCTCTGCCTTCGACCCCTGCTCTGCGGGTCTACCACTGTCTCAGAGGTTCACTGGTATGGGCCTAGCACGGCTCCAGTACCAGCTCAGCTCGCTAAGCTTTTCACAGTTCTATAGTGACTGCACACTCTGCTCTTTTCCCTCCAGAACCTGTATTCATAGGGGTAACTGGCTTAAGGCAACCAGTTGAGCTCCCCCTACAGGCCTGGAGTGGAAGGTGTTGTATGTAAGTGGGTTACTAGCTGTGAGAAATCCTTCAGTGTCCCAAGGAAGTCTGTGGTGACCTGGAACAGGGTGCCACATTCCCCCCTAGTTAACCTCAGTTCTCCCGGACTAAGCAAAGGTTTTCGTTACAAACTCACATTTATATATAACAGGTATTTACAGAGTCTTAGATTTGAAATATACAAAAATCACTGAAAAATGGGAAAAATATGGAAAAGCAGTCCTTACGGCACTAGTCCATCTGCCGCAGGCTGGGAAAGGTGGTTTTTAGTCCCATTAGTCCTGTGACTGTAGTCCAGGTTAAACAACCGGGAAATCCGGGGAAAAGGGTGAAGTCCAGCAGTAAAATCTCTGATGGCTTCAAACACATTTACGGGTTAACACACTTCATACTTTACACAATTTCACTATGGGTGTCTCTGCTTAGAAGGCCGGGTCTTACCTTCTCTCTACCCCAGGCACTTTCTATTCCCAACTTGATATGCTTGGGGTTGTGCCCAGTTCCTCCACCATTCTGTATACTACTATTTACTTGCTATTTACACTGAGTTACTAGTTACTGTGTTACTTTACATGTTACACCCACTCTCCATATCTAGATGGGGTCTGTCCTTGGGTACGGCGACAAGACCTACGTGGACTACTTGTTGCATGTGTACTAACTTCTCTTTGAAGTGCCAAAGCAGGTAACTGTCTGTGAATCCTTGGTCTTACTGTAAGACTAGCAGGTTCACCGATTGTAGAAATCTCTGGTTCCAGTACAACAGGCTGCACTTCTTGCAATTGAACGGGTTCTTCTGGTCTTCTTGGTTCTGGTATTTGTTCTGGTTCTTCTACAGGTTGAACTGGAAGTTGATTTTCTATTGGTTGACAGAATGAGAGCACTGGTATTATGACTGCTCCATTGTATTGAGGCCAGTCTTCTGGTAGATCTCCAATTTCAGTGTGATTTACTTTTTCTCTTGGTTCTTCAAATGCTGATAAGGGACAAGTTACTTCTGGTAGTTTTAATTGGCCAGGATATCTCTTTAGATGATCTCTTTCTTTCAAATCGTATTTTATTCATTTTAACATGAACATAAATCAACATAACCGTGAAATATACATTGTATCTCTTATATATTATTTTGTTACAAGTTGTCTGTAAGAACATACAAAGTAACTTTTTCGCATAAAGTATATCTCAGTCTATGTACCATACCTTTTCTATGGTTTGGAAACTCTTTCAAGAATAATAATTTGTTGTCCAAAATTCTTTAAATTCTTATGTTGCCAAAAATTAAGAAAACAGAACAAAACATTCTCATCGTTTCCATGGAAAAGAGAAAAAAGACAAACATAAATAATAAAAAGAAAAGGAAGAGAAAAAAAAAAAGGGAAAAAGGAGAGGAAAAAAGAGATAGAGAAGGAGAGAAGAAAAGGAAAGGGTCAGGAAGATGGTGGGAAAAGGGCAGGGGGTGCAATGCCGAGCGTCTCGGTATCGGGAAGAGTCAGGGCCATGACCTTCACGTTTATATATACATTTTCCATGTTAGTCGTGTATGATCTCACTCCACAGACGCTACCCAGGTTTCGAGATCAGCTGAGTCTCTGAATATAAACCAAGAGGTCCATCTCTCATGGTGTCCCTCCAGGCAACCGGGAGTCCGTGATGCCCATGCTGCTAATTCCTCCATCCTGCACACCTCGTTGAGTTCCGCCACCAACTCCCAACGTGAGGGACGTCTAGTTTTTTTCCACCACCTGGGTATGAGGCGCCTAGCCGACGTCAAGGAAAAACCTCAGTAAGCCCCTTTTAAAAACCCTTATTAGACATAGGATGCAGATTCAAGAGGGCCAGTTCCATGGTAAATTGTAATTTGAGAGCTGTCACTTGTGTATAAAGATCGTTTACATCCTTCCAAAAAGAGGATATGAATGGGCATCCCCACCATATATGGGAGTATGTACCCACTCCCTCTAGACATCGCCAGCATCGGTCCGAGACTCCCGGAAATATCCGCTGCACGTCAGTAGGGCACCTGTACCATCTCGCCACCACCTTATAATTTCTCTCTTGAGACAGGGCAGAGAGGGATGCACCATGCGTGGAGGTGAAGATTTTCTCCCAATCTAACAAAGATATAGTTCTATCTAAGTCTCCCTCCCACTTCTTCACAAACCCAGGTCTATCCTCCAAGTCCGCATTTCTATGTGAGTGAAATATATTATAAATCACCGAAATAGCATGTGGTATATACGTCCGTCTGTTGCATAATTGTTCAGTCTGTCAAGGGACGTTTAAGGTATGAAAATGGTAAGGATCTTATATAGCTACCCAATCTAGTATGGTGGAACCAGGTCCCCTGGTCTATTGTGGATATATTAGGAAAGTCAGCTAATGGTTTAATTCCGGACTGGGAAATACAATCCCTGAGAGACGGGCGGGATTCTCTAGTAAGCCCCAAGAATGAAGTGCATCCCGGGTCTATTGGGAATGCTGGGTTATCAAATAGGAAAGTTAAAGGACCTGGGTTGGTAGTGAGATGTAATAGTCGGACCTGTCCCTTGAAGGAGTCGTGTAGTTGCAGGGATAAAAATGAACGAGTCTCACGTCCCCCAGGGTCCATAGACCAGATCCACACCAGAGGATCATGTTTGAGTCCCTTTCGTTCCACCTCCGCCCATCCCCTCTCCCCCTCCCTGAAAGATCCAGAAGGCACTTGTCCATAGCCGCATAATGGTACAATATGGGGTCTGGAAGTCCTAAACCTCCATGCGCGATTTTCTTACTAAGAGTCTTAAAGGAAATCCACGGGCGGCCATGAGACCATAAGAAACGAGTCCATCCCTGCTTCAGTCTAGAGAAAAACGAGGCCGGCAAATGAACTGGCAGAGTTTGGAAATGATATAGAAGGCGCGGGAGAACATCCATGCGTAAGGCATGTAATCTACCCAACCATGTCAGTGAAAGTTTGTTCCATTTGGCTAAGTCTGACTCCAAGAGAGATAATAGGGGCATATAGTTGTGAACAAAAAGAAGCGACGGGTCCCTGGATAGCCTAATTCCCAAGTATCCCAGAGATCCCTCCCTCCATTTAAAGGGATAGTCCCTGGTTAGGAGTGAAACCACTAAATTTGACAAAGTAATGTTAAGCATTTCTGACTTGGCAGGATTGATTTTAAAATTGCTCAGCCTGCCAAATTCCGTCATATTGTCAAGAATGTGAGGGAGGGATATCAGAGGATTTGTAATATAGGCTAATAAATCATCTGCAAATAAAGCAATCTTATGTTCTTTCCTTCCACCACTAGGCCCTGCACTGATGTGTCAATCCTCAAGGCGCACGCCAGGACCTCCATACAAAGGATATAGAGTAAAGGGGATAGTGGACACCCCTGGCGTGTGCCATTACGGATCAAAAAGGATTCTGACAACACCCCATTGATTCGCAGACATGCAGTTGGATGGGTATATAAGGCCCCTATACGATGTAACATAGTTTCGCCCACCCCCAAATGGCGCAAAACCGCAAACATGAATCCCCAGTGCACCCTGTCAAACGCCTTTTCTGCGTCTACTGACAGGATGCACATGGGTACCGACCGTCTGCGAGCAACGTCTATCAGGGCTACAGACCTAATTGTATTATCCCTGGCTTCCCTGCCAGGAACAAATCCCACCTGATCTCCATGTATGATGTCGGGGAGGAGATGTTTAATCCTGTTTGCTAACAACTTGGAATAAAGTTTTATATCCAAGTTGATTAGGGAGATGGGTCTGTAGTTACCACACGACGCCACATCTTTCCCAGTTTTATGTAGGACCACCACATGGGCCATGAGAGCTTGGGCCGGAAAAGATCCGCCTGAGGAGATATCATTACATACTGTCAGAAATATCGGGCCCAGGAGATCAACATATTTTTTATAAAACCCTGCGGAATAACCGTCAGGTCCCGGGCTCTTGCCAAGTTTCATATCTCTAATACCGGCCTATATTTCCCCCAGAGTGAAGTCAGCTGCCAGCTGGTTCGTGTCTTCTGCAGATAACCGGGGTAAACCAGTCCCTCTAATATAGTCTAAGAAGTCCTCCTCAGATTCTCGAGGGGCTTCCAGGATGTATAATGCAGAATAGAAGTCTCTGAATCTGTTTAGGATATCGCTGGTTTTATGAAGCATAGTGCCCTCTGGATCTCGGATGTGGGATAGGTATGTTCTAGGGGGCCTGGGGTGGAGGGCCCTAGCCAGTAATTTCCCGCTTTTGTTGCCCGATACATAGAATTGGGATTTAGTCCAATCCCTATGCACCCTGTCCTTCTGGTCAAGAATAGATAACAGCTTATGTCTTGTGGTGGATAACAGGGAAAGGCCCTGTGGGGTTGGGTTCTCCTTATGTCTCGACTCCATTTCGGCTATCTGGGCAAGCAAGCCCTCTATGTCATGTGATCTTTGTTTCTTTAGGCGCGCGCCATGAGCAATGAGCACCCCCCTCAAAACACTCTTTAAAGCTTCCCATTTCACCGGACTAGACGTTGGGTCCAGGGAATGATCCAACTCGAAGTTCTTAATTGTGGTTTCTATGTCTAGATGACATGCTTGATCAGACAGCAGGTTTTCGTTCAGTCTCCAAGTATAGCCTCCTCCCTTGAATGAAGATACGGTCAGTTTGAGATATATTGGGGCATGATCTGACCATAGAATGGACCCTATGTCAGCTGTTACCCCCCTGTCCAACAATGAGTGTGAGATGTAAAACCTGTCAATCCTGCTATATTTTGAATGGACATGTGAGAAAAATGTAAAGTCTTTGACGTCCGGATTAAATATTCTCCACACATCCACTAGGTGCATCCCCTCCCACTGCCTGCCCAGGTAGCGGAGAGACGGCGCAGGTTGAGAGGACTTACCCACCGACGTGTCGACCACCGGATCAGCAGGATAATTGAAGTCTCGTCCCATGATGATGGGGACCGAGCCAGCGAATGCCTCCAGACGCCTCCTGATGCGTGCTACAAATCTTAGTTGCTTCCTATTAGGAAAATATACATTAGCAATAACAAAGGAGAGAGAGAAAATATTCACCTTTAAGAACACATAGCGGCCCCCGGGATCTACCTCCTGGTCCAAAATCTGTGGAGTGCAGGACCGATGAAACGCCACGGATACCCCCCTTGCCTTAGAACCTGGAAACGTACTGTGGAGCCATAATGGATATTCCCTGGTCTCACATCTGGGAACTTTATCTGAGCGAAAATGGGTCTCTTGTAGCATTAAAATATGGATTTTAGCTTTATGAAACGAATAACAGATCTGTCTTCTCCTTTCTGGCTTATTGAGACCATTTACATTAAATGAGCAACAATTAAGTGTGGTCATAGACATTGCATCAGACAAATATCTTTTGGGCCCTCTCTATCCAAGCACTCGGCATGAAGATGGGGAAGGGAATAGGCAGGTAAAAAAGAGAAAGAAAAATAGAGAAAGAAAAAAAAGAGGATAGCAAAATGAAAGACAAAATGATAGTAAATGTACAGATAAATACAGTCATTAGCCACAATGGGGCACCTCTTGGTGCGGTGGTGCGTGCGTCTATGGGTGACTATCGCCATCCAGCACTGGGGGTCGGGTGTCCAGCCCAGAGCATTCTGCCCTCCGCAACGCCATTATTAACTCTTAAAACTTTTATCAAATATCATCCAGCATACCATTAGTAAACTCGAATCCTGAAAGAGTAATCAAAGGACGTAAAACAGTTTAATGTGTCTTAAGTTTGGTTATTGAAAAAGAATTATTGGCAAAAGAATGTGGAGAGCCGGAGATCCGGTGAGCCAAGACAGAGGAGTCCAGAGCAGAGGAGTGAGTCATAGTGAGATATAGGGGCAAGGGAAGAGGAGAAGACGCAGTGATGTAGGGAGAGTTAGAGAATCGTCTTAGTAAGTGTTGATATAGTGGTGTAAGCATAAGCGTGGTGGAGAGAGGAGGGATGGAAATAAAGAAGAGGCGAGAGCATATGGATGAGAACCAATAAACCAAGAAGTTCAGGGGACCATATAGAGAAAACACCTAAGATGACCAGGGAACATGTTATAACATTGTTCTAAGGGGGGGTCTAATACCCTCTGCCGGTTATTAAAGAACCACAAATACTTTTTGTGAAAGTCTGTCAGGGTCCAAAACCTCTATATTCTGGCCCGGGCCTGCCGTCCAACAGACAGGGTCCCTCTGCTCTCTCGTCTCGCAACCTGAGGAGAGAAATTGAGGGGTAGAGAAAATAAAGCCTTCTGATAGTCCGCCCGTTGTCTCCTTCTCCTTCAGGCGGGTAGATTCGTGGGTGAGCGCTGGCGTCTCACCCTTTGCCATCTTGTGGGAGCTGAGGGTAGTCCAGGCGGAACAGGCCAGTCTGGCAATGCCATCTCCGGGATGTCCAGATTTTTGCAGAACACAGAGAGGTCTTCCAATCTCCTAAAAGACGCTGAACGGCCCCCATATGAAGCGAAAAGCTGAAAAGGGAAACCCCAGCGGTACTTTATCTCTCGCTCCCTTAGTGCCTCCAGAAGCGGGCGAAGCCCCCGTCGCTGCTGCAGTGTGCGGCGGGACAGATCCTGCAGAAACAATATAGGGAAGTCCAGATACATGATCTTTTCTTTTTGTCTGGCTGCAGATAGAATGGCCTCCTTTATAGTGTAAAAGTGCACTCTGCATATTACGTCCCTAGGTCTGGTATCTTGCAGATTTCTCGGTGCCAGAGCTCAGTGCACACGGTCCAGTTCGATATGAGAGCCCTGTTTGTCCCCTAGAACTTGTTTAAACAGCCCCTGGACCGTGCCCGCAAGCTCCAAGGCAGGGATGGACTCTGGGAGACCTCTAATCCTTATATTATTGCGGCGGTTGCGGTTCTCCAGATCTTCCTGGGAATATGCCATCTCCTCCAGGAGGGCAGCATGTGAGGAAAGCATGTCCCTATGAGCTTGGAGTTCCTCCAGCACGGTCTCCTGTGCCCTCTCCACCTCCTCCACTCTAGATGTGACCTCCTGCCTCAGGGCCGCCATCTCCTCCTTATAGGTATTCTCAATGCGGCGGACAAACCGCTCCAGGTCACTTTTGGTGGGGAGATTTTTAATATAGGCTCCCAAATCGCCCCCTGGAAATGTGTCCGGTGAATCCGGGTCGTCAGAGTCTCCCTCCTGTGTACCCAGTGCAGAAAAGCGGTTCGCGCCTCTTCCTCCTCTCTCCTCCCATCCCCCCGTCGCCTGCTGTGAGCGGGAAGTCGCCATCTTAGCACTCACGCGTTCCTGGGCCGGGGTCATTCCGGATCTCAAATAGCGATCCATGGAGCCTTGGGACCCTCCATCCTCTGCTCCAGGTCTTCCTGAGGGCTTTCGTGTCTTGCTCATCGTGATTAGGCGGCGGTATCTGTGGATTCTGGCTGTAAATAGCGACGGCGCTGCGGAGCTCCTGCTCTGTGTGTCCTACTCCGCCATGCGCTAGGCTCCGCCCCCCCTTTAGATGATCTCTTGATACTATTGAAGTTGTTCTTACTTCATCTCGGCTAATTACGCAAGTCTTTGAATTATCAAAATTGGATTGCATAACAGTATATGGTTCTGATTCCCAATGATCATCTAGTTTGTTGTTTCTTCTTTTCCTTTTGAGAACGAGTTCACCTGGTATTAAGGGTTCTGCTGAGGCATGTTTGTTGAAATCATGTTATTGTTTACTTCTGCTTTGGTCTAAGTTCTTTTCAACACATTCTTGAACTTTCTTATACTGTTGTTGACGGTGGTAATTCCAATCTTCATCTGAAGTGTCTTGGGTTGGTTCTACTGTTCCCATCTCCAAGTCAATTGGGAGTTTTCCAGGTCTTGCTGGCATTAGGTATGCTGGTGCGTAGCTAGTAGAACTGACAGGGATGTGATTGTAGATATCCACTAAGTCAGGAAGCTTTTCTGGCCACTGATTTATTTCGTCAAGTGGTAAATTCTTTAACATGTCGATGACAATGTTGTTCATTTTCTCTCACAGACCATTTGTTTGCGGATGATACGGTGTGGTTCTTATTTTCTTGCATCCATACAATCCTAGGAACGTGTGGAATAGTTCTGATTCAAATGCTGGACCTTGATCTGTTAATACTTGATCTGGATACCCGTGTGGTCGACAGAAATAACTCTAGAAAGTCTTGGCTGCTACCTCTGCAGTTAAATCCTTAACTGGTGCGACAACTAGGAATCTGGAGTAGTGATCAATCATTGTAATATAGTAACATAGTTTTTAAGGTTGAAGGAAGACTTTAAGTCCATCTAGTTCAACCCATAGCCTAACATGTTGATCCAGAGGAAGGCAAAAAAAAAAACATTTGGCAACACTAAGCTCCACATTGGGGAAAAAAATTCCTTCCTGACTCCAGATATGACAATCAGACTAGTTCCCTGCATCAACGCCCTATCAAAGAATCTAGTATATATAACTGGTAATATTATAGTTTTAAAAAAAGGCATCCAGGCCCTTCTTAAATGTTAGTAGTGAGTCACCCATTACAACTTCATGTGGCAGAGTGTTCCATAGTCTCACTGCTCTTACAGTAAAGAATCCACATCTGTGATTATGATTAAACCTTCTTTCCTCCAGACATAGAGGATGCCCCCTTGTCCCAGTCTCAGACCTAAGAGTGAAAAGATCATTAAAAAGGTCTCTGTACTGTCCCCTCATATATTTATACATTATTATAAGATCACCCCTAAGCCTTTGTTTTTCCAAGCTAAATAACTCCAAGTTTAATAACCTGTCTTGGTATTGCAGACCCCTCAGTCCTCTAATGACTTTTGTCGCTCTTCTCTGTACCCGCTCTAGTTCAGCTAAGTCTTTCTTATACACCGGAGACCAGAATTGTACACAGTATTCTAAGTGTGGTCGCACTAGTGACTTGTATAGAGGTAAAATTATGTTCTCCTCGTGAGCATGTATGCCTCTTTTAATGCATCCCATTATTTTATTTGCCTTTGCAGCAGCTGCCTGACACTGGCCACTAAATGTGAGTTTGTCATCTACCCATACACCCAGGTCTTTTTCATTGATAGTTTTGCCCAGTGTTTTACAATTAAGCACATAATTATACCTTTTGTTTCCTCTGCCCAAGTGCATGACTTTACATTTATCGCCATTAAAGCTCATTTGCCATTTATCAGCCAAAGCTTCTAGTTTACATAAATCCTCCTGTAATATAAAATTGTCCTCCTCTGTATTGATTACCCTGCAGAGTTTTAGTGTCATCTGCAAATATTGAGATTTTACTCTGTATGGCCCCTACAAGGTCATTAATAAATATACTAAAAAGAAGTGGGCCCAACACTGACCCCTGTGGTACCCCTCTATTAACTGTGACCCATTCTGACTGTGTTCCATTAATGACCACCCTTTGTTTCCTATCACTAAGCCAGTTCTTAACCCACTTGCACATATTTTCCCCTAACCCCATTACCCTCATTTTATTTATTATTATTTATTTATATAGCGCCATTAGGTTCCATGGCGCTTTACATGTATCAACCTTTTGTGTGGCACCGTATCAAAAGCTTTTGAATAGTCCATATACACCACATCCACTGCATTTCTTTGGTCCAGTCCAGAACTTACTTCTTCATAGAAGCTTATCAGATTAGTTTGACAGGAATGGTCCCTCGTAAAACCATGTTGATATTTGGTCATGAGGTTATTTTTCTTCAGATACTCCAGTATAGCATCTATTAGAAAACCCTCTAAGATTTTACCCACAGTAGAGGTTAAGCTTACTGGCCTATAATTTCCAAGTTCAGTTTTTGTCCCCTTTTTGAATATTGGCACCACATTTGCTATACGCCAGTCCTGTGGTACAGACCCAGTTATTATGGAATCTTTAAATATTAAAAATAATGGTCTATCTATGACAGTACTTAATTCCTGCAGCACTCTGGGGTGTATCCCATCCGGGCCCGGGGATTTGTCAATTTTAGTGATTTTTAGACAATGCCATACTTCCTGCTGGGTTAAGCAGGTTACATTTAATTGAGAATTTTTGTTATCACTGATCATATTGCCTGTCATGGGATTTTCTTGTGTAAATACTGTTGAAAAAAAGTCATTTAGCATATCGGCTTTTTCCTCATCCTCATCCACTATTTCACCCAGACTATTTTAAAAGGGGCCAACACCATCATTTTTTAGTTTCTTACTATTTATGTAGTTAAAAAATATTTTGGGATTATTTTTACTTTCTCTGGCAATGAGTCTCTCTGTCTCAATCTTTGCTGCTTTGATTTGCTTTTTACAGATGTTACTTAATTTTCTGTATTTATTTAATGCTTCATCACTACCTACTTGCTTTAATTCCCTAATTGCTTTCTTTTTGTCACTTATTGCACCTTTTACCGCTTTATTTAGCCATAGTAGTTTCCTCCTATTTCTACCATGCTTATTCCCATAGGGTATATATTGTTCACAGGCCTTATTCAGGATGCTAATAAACATCTCCCATTTGCTTTGTGTACTTTTATGTCTCAGGACATCGTCCCAGTTTATTGCACTAAGATCATCTCTCAACCGTTGGAAATTTGCCTTCCTGAAGTTTAGTGTCCTTGTAGCCCCTCTACTACACATCTTAGTAAAGGATACTTGAAAACTTATTATGTTACTAGCTGTGAGCCCGATTCTAAAGAATCGGGTAGTCTAGAATCCATATATAGTTTATTTACTAATATTTAGGGGAGTGCGGTGAAATTAATTGTGTGTATACAGGTGGCTCAGTGGGTAGCACAGTATACGGTGGCTCAGTGGTTAGCACTGTGCGGTGGCTTAGTGGTTAGCACTGCGCGGTTGCTCAGTGGTTAGGACTGCGCGGTGGCTCAGTGGTTAGCACTGCGCGGTGGCTCAGTGGTTAGCACTGCGCGGTGGCTCAGTGGTTAGCACTGCGTGGTTGGTGAGTGGTTAACAGTGCGCGGTGGCTCAGTGGTTAGCACTGTGCAGTGGCTCAGTGGTTAGCACTGCGCGGTGGCTCAGTGGTTAGCACTGCGCGGTTGGTGAGTGGTTAGCACTGCGTGGTGGCTCAGTGGTTAGCACTGCGCGGTGGCTCAGTGGTTAGCACTGCGCGGTTGGTGAGTGTTTAGCAGTGTACGGTGGCTCAGTGGTTAGCAGGAGTATGGTGGCTCAGTGGTTAGCAGTGAGTGCGGTGGGCCGAGTGGTCAGCGCAGTGCGGCGGTCAGAGTGGTCAGCGCAGTGCAGCGGGCAGAGTGGTTAGCGCAGTGCGGTGGGCAGAGTGGTCAGCAGAGGACAGAGGCACTCTGCCTGTCATACTTACTAGCGGGTCATCGTCTTCCCCGCCACGGCATTTTCACTCCGCCATCCCCAGCATCTTGGCTCCACTCATGCAGAGCATTGCTCCTGTGCAGCCTCCTCTCTGCAGAGCTTTGCTCCTGTGCAGCCTCCTCCTCTCTGCAGAGCATTGCTCCTATGCAGCCTCCTCCTCTCTGCAGAGCATTGCTCCTGTGCAGGCTCCTCCTTTCTTCACAGCATTGCTCCTGTGCAGCCTCCTCCACTCTGCAGAGCATTGTTCCTGTGCAGCCTCCTTCTTTCTGCAGAGCATTGCTCCTGTGCAGTCTCCTCTTCTCTGCAGAGCACTGCTCCTGTGCAGCCTCCTCCTCTCTGCAGAGCATTGCTCCTGTGCAGCCTCATTACTGTAGAGCATTGCTCCTGTGCAGCCTCCTCTCTGCAGAGCATTGTTCCTGTGCAGCCTCCTTCTTTCTGCAGAGCATTGCTCCTGTGCAGCCTCCTCTTCTCTGCAGAGCATTGCTCCTGTGCAGCCTCCTCCTCTCTGCAGAGCATTGCTCCTGTGCAGCCTCATTACTGTAGAGCATTGCTCCTGTGCAGCCTCCTCTCTGCAGAGCATTGCTCCTGTGCAGCCTCCTTACTGTAGAGCATTGCTCCTGTGCAGCCTCCTCTCTGCAGAGCATTGCTCCTGTGCAGCCTCCTCTCTGCAGAGCATTGCTCCTGTGCAGCCTCCTCTCTGCAGAGCAATGCTCCTGTGCAGTCTCCTCTCTGCAGAGCATTGCTCCTGTGCAGCCTCCTCTGTGCAGAGCATTGTTCCTGTGCAGCCTCCCCTCATGCAGAGCAATGCTCCTGTGCAGCCTCCTCTGTGCAGAGCATTGCTCCTGTACATCCTCCTTACTGTAGAGCATTGCTCCTGTGCAGCCTCCTCTCTGCAGAGCAATGCTCCTGTGCAGCCTCCTTACTGTAGAGCATTGCTCCTGTGCAGCCTCCTCTCTGCAGAGCATTGCTCCTGTGCAGCCTCCTCTCTGCAGAGCATTGCTCCTGTGCAGCCTCCTCTCTGCAGAGCATTGCTCCTGTGCAGCCTCCTCTCTGCAGAGCATTGCTCCTGTGCAGCCTCCTCTCTGCAGAGCAATACTCCTGTGCAGCCTCCTCTCTGCAGAGCAATGCTCCTGTGCAGCCTCCTCTGTGCAGAGCATTGTTCCTGTGCAGCCTCACCTCATGCAGAGCAATGCTCCTGTGCAGCCTCCTCTGTGCAGAGCATTGCTCCTGTGCAGCCTCCTTACTGTAGAGCATTGCTCCTGTGCAGCCTCCTCTCTGCAGAGCAATGCTCCTGTGCAGCCTCCTTACTGTAGAGCATTGCTCCTGTGCAGCCTCCTCTCTGCAGAGCATTGCTCCTGTGCAGCCTCCTCTCTGCAGAGCATTGCTCCTGTGCAGCCTCCTTTCTGCAGAGCATTGCTCCTGTGCAGCTTCCTCTCTGCAGAGCATTGCTCCTGTGCAGCCTCCTCTCTGCAGAGCAATGCTCCTGTGCAGCCTCCTCTCTGCAGAGCAATGCTCCTGTGCAGCCTCCCCTCATGCAGAGCAATGCTCCTGTGCAGCCTCCTCTCTGCAGAGCATTGCTCTGTTCTCTGCAGAGCATTGCTCCTGTGCAGCCTCCTCTCTGCAGAGCAATGCTCCTGTGCAGCCTCCCCTCATGCAGAGCAATGCTCCTGTGCAGCCTCCCCTCGTGCAGAGCAATGCTCCTGTGCAGCCTCCCCTCATGCAGAGCAATGCTCCTGTGCAGCCTCCTCTCTGCAGAGCATTGCTCCTGTGCAGCCTCCTCCCTGCAGAGCATTGCTCCTGTGCAGCCTCCTCTCTGCAGAGCATTGCTCCTGTGCAGCCTCCTCTCTGCAGAGCAATGCTCCTGTGCAGCCTCCCCTCATGCAGAGCAATGCTCCTGTGCAGCCTCCTCTGTGCAGAGCAATGCTCCTGTGCAGCCTCCCCTCATGCAGAGCAATGCTCCTGTGCAGCCTCCTCTGTGCAGAGCATTGCTCCTGTGCAGCCTCTTCTCTGCAGAGCAATGCTCCTGTGCAGCCTCTTCTCTGCAGAGCATTACTCCTGTGCAGCCTCCTCCTGTCTGCAGAGCATTGCTCCTGTGCAGCCCCCTCCTGTCTGCAGAGCATTGCTCCTGTGCAGCCTCCTCTCACCTGTATCCTGGAGATCAGCTCTTGGGGGCTCAGTCCGGGGTCCTCTGTCACCTCTATGTTCCCTTGTGATCGCAGGATGTCAGAGGCAGAGAATCACTGATGAGGACACATCTGATGTGAGACAGCGGCATGATGTCTCCTGTGCTGACACTGCAGCAATTAAAGTGCCTGTGATGATGTCACAGTCATGTGATATAGCCCCGCCCATACCAATGACATCACCTCAGGTCCTGCAAGCTGTGGGGGGGAGGAGAGAGAGAGAGACTCTGCAAGGACTCGCAAAGGCATTGCGAGTTAGGGTTTGAGAGGCAGCCACAGACACGACGACGGAAACAGCGCCGAATATGACGGAAGTGGCTTAAGGTAATTATATATTAGATGATCACTATTACCCAAGTGACCTCCAACCCGTATATTTGATATGCGGTCTGGCCTGTTGGTTAATATTAGGTCTAACAGTGCCCCCCTTCTTGTTGGGTCCTGAACCAGTTGTGAAAGGTAATTGTCTCTCATAGTTTTCAAAAACCTATTACCTTTGCTGGAACTGCAGGTTTCTGATCCCCAATGTATTTCAGAGTAGTTGAAGTCCCCCATAATAATGACTTCTCCCTGAGACGCTGCTTCATCTATTTGCTTTATGAGGATATTCTCCTCAACTTCCATTATTGTTGGAGACTTATAACAAACCCCTATCAGTAATTTATTATTTTTCCACCCTCCCCTTATCTCCACCCACAGGGACTCTACATTTCCATTAGATTCACCTATATTATCACACAAGATGGGTTTTAAGGATGATTTTACGTATAAACATACACCTCCTCCTCGCTTATTTGTACGGTCATTTCTGAACAGACTATAGCCCTGTAAATTAACAGCCCAGTCATTGGCTCTCATCCAGCCATGTCTCCGATATCCCCACCATGTCATAATTATTTTCCAACAAAATCAATTCTAATTCCTCCATTTTGTTGGTGAGGCTTCTGACATTAGTGTACATGCACTTTATGCATCTCTCTTTACCTCTATTCCTTCCTACTATATTGACTGTTCTAATCCCACCCCCCATGTCACCTCCTATTTTATTACTTGTGCCCAGGTTACTGTTTACACTATCTTCCCCTCCTATACAATGAATACCCTCCCCCCAATCCCGAGTTTCAACACTCCTCCAACCTTCTAGTCATTTTCTCCCCCAGCACAGCTGCACCCTCCCCCTATGCCCATCCCTAGCATAGAACCTGTAGCCAACAAAGAAGTCGGCCCAGTTCTCCTGGAACCCAAACCCCTCCTTCCTACACCAAGTCCTGAGCCACTTATTTATCTCGTTAATCTCCCGTTGCCTCTCTGGTGTGGCTCGTGGTACAGGCAGTATTTCAGAGAATACTACCTTGGAGGTCCTTGCCTTAAGCTTGCAGCCTAATTCCCTGAAATCATCTTTAAATAACTTCCACCTACCTCTAACTTTGTCATTTGTGCCAATGTGCACCATGACCGCTGGGTCCTCACCAGCCCCTCCCAGTAATCTGTCAACCCGATCAGCGATGTGCCGGACTCGAGTGCCAGGTAGGCAACACACTGTTCGACGATCCCTGTCTTTGTGACAGATTGCCCAATCTATTCCGCTAATAATTGAGTCCCCCACTACCAGCACCTGTTTGGCCTGCCCATCTCTCCTGTTTTCCCCCTTACTGGAGCAGACACTCATCTGGCTTTCAGAGGTCATGGCTGCTGCAGCAGTACTGTACCTGAACTCACACCCCCCTCATCTGCCAACATAGCAAATTTATTGGGGTGTGCCAGATCAGGGCTAGCCTCCCTGGCACCCTTCCCTCTACCCCGCCTTCTAACTGTCACCCAGCTAGCTACCTCACGGTCCTGCAGCTCCATACTACCATCTTCCCCCACATCTATCCCATTGAGCAGCTGTTCAGTGAGCAGCAGATTACTTTCC
This sequence comes from Allobates femoralis, assembly GCA_033576535.1. Classification (NCBI taxonomy): domain Eukaryota; kingdom Metazoa; phylum Chordata; class Amphibia; order Anura; family Aromobatidae; genus Allobates; species Allobates femoralis. The sequence goes on along the minus strand of JARQOC010000005.1, from coordinate 363,924,955 downwards.
ATATGGATCTCAGCGTTGTCAGTTGTTCATTTAGATCCAGTATCTGGGCTTTCAAATGTACAACATACTCACATCTCACACAGCAGTATGCATCCTCGACCGGCTGTTCAAGGATTGCATACATATGGCAAGATGTACACCGGATGGCATTGTCATTTACGGAGCTCATTTCCTAATGAGCATAGGTATACCCTGTTCTGCTAGGTGTTAACTTCACATGATCTAAGACCACGATCTCAAGAGGCTTCTTCGTAATGATTGGCTGTATCGCAGCTTTCTGACTTTGCTGGTCTTTCCTTCTGAAGTGACACGGTTCACAGTTCTTACACCATTCTTCAATAGAACCTCTCATGCCGACCCAGTAGAAACGGTCTTTTAGCAGCATCTCCAGTTTCTTTCAACCAAAGTGTCCTGCGTCATCGTGATAAGCTTCTAGTATCATCTGGACTTCTCTTTTTGGAACCACTATTTGACAGATAAGTTCATGGGTTCTGGGGTTAAGGTAACGTCTGCATAGCTTCCCTTGATAGATGAACAGTTTCCTTTTTCCTTCCATAGGTGCTTGGCATCTTGTGGAGCATCTGGACTCAGACAGGAGTGTTCTTTGGAGATTAGTTCTTTGATCAAACTGACAGTTGGGTCGCTGTCCTGAGCCTCTTTCCATTCATGGTGAGATAACGGATTCACTATTCTCTCTTGATGCCTTTGACTTGCCTGATGACATGAGGCTGTACTTGGACGGTGGAAAGCTGGTAATTCTACTTCTTCTAGTTCATCCACGTCTTCTCCTACACCTGGTAGATTAGGCATTCTGGATAGGGCGTCAACGTTACCATTCTTATGACCTGCCCAGTACTTGACAGTGAAGTCGTAGTTTGATAGTCTTGCCATCCAACGCTGTTCCATTGCTCCCAGCTTTGCAGTCTCTAAATGGGTTAGAGGGTTGTTGTCAGTGCAAGTCGTGAACGGGGAGGACACCAGGTAATGCTTGAACCGCTCTGTGATTGCCCAGACTAAGGCTAGGAACTCCAACTGTAATTCTCTGGATTCCACTCTGTTGGACGGAGTTTCCTACTGGTGTGGGCTATTACTTTCTCTCTGCCTTGCTGTTTCTGTGCCAAGACCACTCCCAAGCCTTCGTTGCTTGCATCGGTGTATAGCAGGAACGGTAAATTGTAAACAGGGTAGGTCAAGATCTCTTCACCAGTCAGGGCATCTTTCAGCTTCTGTTCTGGTCCCCACCGGAATGGAGGGCCTCTGATCTTGCCCTTCTTGGATTAACCCACCAGGAGATCTTGCATGGGCGCTGCTATTTTTGTGTAGCCTTTGATAAACCTCCTGTAGTACCCGACCAGTCCCAAGAATTGACATATGTGGCACCCCAGGGATTAATGTGCCACAGTAACATCACACGGGTTCCCTCCCCACAACACACTGACCTACACTAGCACCTCTGGGCCAGGATAGGGAGCTAAACTAGCTCCCTTATATATTCCAGCTCAAGAGGAAGTAGTTAGTTCAGTACGAGGCAGTACTGTGAAGAGTTAGTTTCAGTTCCTGGAAGAACTGAGAGAGGCTGTAGTGTAAAGAAGCTGCACCAGGCTTCTCTACAGTCTGCTCATCGATTCCAGGCCTAGCCAGGGTCTGAGGGAAGGAGAACAAAGGACAGAGAAACACATCTGGGAGCTTGAGTGCCATCACCACTCACCCAGAGGAGCGCACAGAACGGACACCGGATCCGAGACTGTGACTGACACACACAGCACAGTAAATCCAGGAATAGTGGAGTTTCTAAATCAACACTGTACCAGTGCAAAGCAACACGGCGGGGTCAGCACCACCCAGAAGACTCAAGTTGCCTAGCCAAGTGGTACCAGAAGGTAGACAGTGCCAGCAGCTCAGCTAGAAGCAGCCGCAGGGCCACACACACACAGCGCAGCATGAGGAAGCTGAGGACCCGGACAGGGTGGGAGCAACCCGGCCCCCAGTACAGACTCCGTGGACTATAACTGCAACAACATCGCAGTAAAGCTTTGTAAACTGCAGAAACATGAGTGTGTGTTCCTTCCCTGTCTCCACTATCCATCCCTTAATTATCACATCCACCATAGACTCTAACAACCACTGCCCCGGGGACCTCACCTCTACCTACGGAGAGCATCACCATCTAAGCTGCCTAACATCATCCCCGGAGGTTCTGCAGCAGTGGTGGTCCCATTCCTGACCACATACCGTGGGTGGCGTCACGACAACCTATTATCCCCTGTAAATATCACCCTTTTACTTGCCAGGGCCTGGGACACGGTCCGGACCAGGCCCTTCGTGACATCTCCAGTAGCAATCTGGTCCGGTACCTAGTAGCCATTCCAGTGGGCTCGACAACCTGGTGTCACAAACAGGATCTACCATGCCCGGTAAAACTGTTTTTAAGCTGCACCTTTAGAACTGTATTTTCGAGAATCCGCCATTTTACAGCACGTGGCGCATGGGAAAGAAAGGGGGCGGTACCCTGCAGTGGCACGAATCTAGCCTCCTCCCTGGTGCTGACGACATCCGGCGGGGAAGAAAATCCCTGGTGCACCGCGGAACCTCCAAGAGACATCCGGACAGAAGCGGAAGACAGGAGGGCGAACGTTAACTAAGGGGGCACAAGATGTCGCAGCCAGATGCGCAAGGCGGCGGCGAAGATGCCGGTGGAGCTGCAGCGCCGGATCAAGCGATAGCACCCAGCGGTGCAGCGGCTCAAGGAGCAGCACCTATCATGCCGCTCCTGATGCCGTATACTCTAGGGGCAATGTGGCTGCCCCACTACTCCAGTGAGCCTAATACGCTTAATGACTTTTTGCAAAAGATAAAAGCATATTATGTGATGTATCCCCTCACTGAATCCCAACTTGTAGGAATGATAATGGGACAATTAACGGGCAATGCACGGCGGGAGGTTGCGTCCTAACTGGACACAGACAAGGACACTGTAGAGAATCTAGTAGTTGGACTAAAAGCAACATTTGAATCTACTGCTGATACCCGGGCTAAGATGAGGTTCTTTGCATGCCACCAGAAGCCAAAAGAGAGTGCCAGAGACTATGCTTTGAATCTGCAGGAAGCACTCAAAGCCCTTAAACTGGAAGAACCTGCTTTAGCCCCGGTAGCTGATAAAATGCTGCTTGACCAATTCATAGAGGGCCTCCTATCCCCTTCCCACTGAGGGCAGCTGAGTATGATACTTCTGCAGAACCCTAACATGACATTTGCTGAGTTGAAGGATAGAGCTATCCGACTGCAGCAGCTAGAAGAGGCCCGGGAATTAACATCTATACCAGACACTGCAGCAGCACCTCAGCAACCGGCAGCGCCAGCGACATTTGCCATGTCAGCCACTGCTGCTGAAACTGGAGAACCAATCTCCAATGAGGCCCTCAATCAAAAGCTAGATGCCCTGACAGACACCGTCATCTCATTGGCTAAAGTCATCAAGGAGCTGCGAGGATCTAAGCCTGCACCCAAGATCGAGTTGGCGACCAGCAGAGATGAGGCCCAGAAGATACCAAGGAACAAGAGGACGACCCAGCGATCGCTATCAACCGGATGGACAGCCCACTTGCCGCCGTTGCCAGAAACCAGGTCACCTTGCCCGAGAGTGTGCTATAAACGATGATTCCCTGGGCATGTAGGCCGCTTCTCAGGTATGAACGCTACAGGTCCTTCAGCCTGGTTTGACAGATTCGTGGGAGGACAGCCAGTGATCCCTATCGTGTTGGATGGCATTTCCTTTAGTGCCTTGCTGGATACCGGGTCCCAGGTAACATCAAATCCACATATTCTATATAAAAGGTACTGGGCTGATTCAGACATTACTAGAGCTCCAACTGACTTTACAATGGACATATGGGCTAGTAATAGACAATTAATACCACAGGTTGGGTTCAGAGAAATGACCATTCAGATTGGGAAGGTAGAATTGCAGAACCAGGGTATTATAATAATAGATGTTGACCGGCGAGATCGTGAACCAGTAATGCTGCTAGGATTAAATGTAATTGAGAAATGTTTTTCCGAAGTGATAAGTGTTTCGCAGCAAATCGCCGAAACTGCCGGAACCAGACAGCAGAGGCTTCTGCACAAAGAGATCAAAGCCCTGATGTTGAGGCAACAGGTAGAAATATCTGGAGGTGAGATCGGCAGTGTACGAGTAAGTGATCCAATACCCATTGTAATACCTCCCAAAACTGAAATGTTGGTCTGGTGTAGAGCCGCAATAGGCATTAAAGGGCGAGACTATCAAGCCCTGGTAGAACCCATGTACTCAGACAGTAGACCCACTATACTCACAGCTAGAGGAGTGGTTGAGGTACACCGGGGAAGAGTGCCATTACACCTATTAAACTGTGGAGAGGATGATATCCCATTACCAAAGTATGCTACCATGGTTAAGTTGTACATGGTTGATAACAATAACATCACATCCGTCGAGCCCTTGGACCTGTCAAGTCAGGCGGATGACAATGCCTCAGGGGAAAAGCAGGAGGATTGGTGCCAAAAGCTACATGTAGGTACCAGTTCTACACCTCCCCGTCACAAGCATGGAGTATACCGGGTAGTGAAAGAATATGAGCACATATTCAGTAAACACCCGTTAGACTTTAGGCAAATTCAAGGGGTAGAGCACACTATACCCACAGGTCACCATCAGCCTATAAAAGATAGGTATAGACCATTACCACCCGCTCATTACCAAACCACCAAACACATGCTCAAGAAAATGAAATCTGCAGGGGTAATAAGAGACAGTTGTAGCCCCTGGGCAGCACCTCTAGTGTTAGTTAAAGAGAAGGATGGGACCATGAGAATGTGCGTAGATTACAGGCAGGTTAATTGCATCACACATAAGGACGCATACACATTACCTAGGATTGAGGAGTCATTAGCTGCATTAAAATCTGCTAACTACTTTTCCACCCTTGATCTGACTAGTGGGTACTGGCAGGTTCCTGTGGCCAAGACTAACAAGGAGAAGACAGAGTTTACTACGCCGATGGGCCTCTGTGAGTTCAATTGTATGCCGTTCGGACTCTGCAACGCACCCGGGACCTTCCAACGCCTGATGGAAAGCTGCTTAGGACATAAGAACTTTGAAACTGTCCTCCTATACCTAGATGACGTCATAGTCTACTCCAAGACGTACGAGCAACATCTACAAGACCTTGCAGAAATGTTTGAAGTCTTATCCGGATACGGCATGAAAATCAAGTCATCCAAATGCCACCTTCTCAAACCAAAAGATACAGTACCTGGGACATGTCGTGAGTTCAGAGGGAGTAGCACAGGATCCTGATAAAGTCACAGTGATAAGGGATTGACCAAGACCTACAAATGTGAAAAAAGTGAGGCAATTCCTGGGCCTGGTAGGCTATTATAGAAGATTTATCAGTGGATTCACAAAGCTAGCAGCTCCCCTGCCAGACATCCTGGTATGACAGTCAAGAAAGTCTGCAACCCGTAATCCTCCTTTCCAGTGGAGTGAAGAGAAGGAAGACTCCTTCAACAAGCTGAAATGTGTACTGACGGGAGAAGAGATCCTGGCATACCCTGATTACCATCAACCATTCATTCTATACACGGATGCCAGCAACGTGGGACTGGGAGCAGTATTGTCACAGAAGCAAGGGGGCAAAGAGTGTTATTGCCTTTGCAAGTAGGAAGCTCCGGCCTACAGAAAGAAATCCCGAGAACTACAGCTCCTTCAAGTTAGAACTACTAGCAGTAGTTTGGGCTGTGACTGAACGTTTCAAGTTGGCAGCTGCAGAATTCACCATCTACACGGATAACAACCCGTTGACTCACCTGGATACAGCAAAATTAGGTGCATTGGAGCAGCGATGGAAAGCCCGGCTGTCTAACTACAATCTTGTCATCAAATATAGGGCAGGCCGCAAGAACAGGAACGCAGATGCCTTATCTAGGATGAAACACCTGAAAGACGTGGAAGAGGAACCAGAAGAGTTGGAAGAGATTGAACTACCGGCCTTTCATCGTTCAACAGAAGAAAAGTATGAACCCGGCATCTACCAAAGAGAACAAAAGGCAAAACTCAACCCGTTAAGACGCCATGGATGGGCTGACACCCAAGATACTGATCCAGCTGTGAAGCTAGTGAAAGAACTGCTTACACAACCAGGTGCATACCCTAATCAGAATGCCCCAGCTGAGACTATACAGCTCTGGAAAGAAAGAGGCAAGTTGTTCCTGTATCAAGGGAAGCTTTGCAGAAGGCATACCAATCCCAAAACACATGAACTGGTCGAGCAGATAATCGTACCCAAGCAAGACATCAGAATGGTCTTAGAAGCCTACCACGACGGTGCAGGTCATTTCGGATGGAAGAAGTTGGAAGCAATCCTGAGAGAGATTCTATTGGGTTGGCATTAGAAGATGAATTGAACTTTGGTGTAGAAGATGTGCTGCATGCAACCTTAGAAGGAAAGATCCACAGAAAGCTCCACTTCAGCCCATAATAACCAAGCAACCACTTGAGCTAGTCGCGTTAGACCACGTCAAGTTGACACCAAGCCAGTCAGGCTATGTCTATGCCTTAACCATCGTGGACCATTACTCACTCTTCTTAGTGGTGGTACCCGTTAAAGACTTAACAGCAAAGACGGCAGCAAAAGCATTCCAGATGCACACCTGACAATATGATGTCCTGCATCAATGTGCTGTGTGCAGGTGACCCTCTGCCTACACCAAACCACAAGGGTTATGTACACACATTTGTCACATAGACTGTTGACCAAAAACCTTCCCAAACATCATGCCCACCCACACATATTGTGTGTCCAACCCAGCCATAGGTGGCAATGTGTGTGACAGCACGGGCTACAACCCAATCCTTGATCACACTGCCCTCCATCCCCAAGTAATCTGGCTCACACAGAGTATTTCGGATCCAAGGAAAATACATTTATTAGAATTTAGCAATCCAGACCTTGGAAAAGGAAAAAAAAACACATACAGAAAGGAAAGACAATGGACATTCAACCAGCATGTGACATTGTTAAGACATATAAATTTGGGATCCCAAAGTGAACACAAATCAGAACGTGTGCAGCACCAACCCCACAAAAATCCAACTTAATCTAACTAACTAACTAACTAACTAAAACCTGTGCACACAATGAAACAAAATACAATGAAAACACATGGTGCAGCAACCCTGCTGTTACCACCATGGCAACCTTTTTCCGATCATCCAGAACCACCCACACTAGACGTGCTGGTTCTGCCAACTCACTGCACCAGAGCCATTGAAGTAGGAGCAGTAAGCTTCTCTACTGTCCCTGACCTTCTGCTGAGTGCGACCATGGCTCTGCGGCTGGAGTGGCGCCACACCATGGTCGTCATCACGCCAAGACCCTGGACGGACCTCCCCTGTTGTGGCGTCTGCATTATCTACAGAACCTCCTGGCGTGTATGATGCTCTATCCCTACGACGCAGGACGTTATGCAGCACACAGCAGGCCAGCACTACCGCGTCAATAGACTCCAGTTTCATATGCAGAGGCGTATGAAAAACCCGGAATCTATTCGCCATGATCCCAAACGCATTTTCAACTACACGGCGGGCCCGGGATAGCCGGTAATTGAAAATGCGTCTTTCTGAAGTAAGGGGCCCTCTGGGGATATGGCCGCAGTAGGTGTTCCTGAAGTCGGAACTCTTCATCCGCCACAAACGCAAAGTTGAGATGATGGCTCGGCTCGTCATTTGAGGGTAAGTTCATCCCACCGGTCCTTAGTAGTTGTGCCAAGGAGCAGTGTGCGAACACCCCCCCCATCTGAGTTGCGGCCGTTCATTCCAATGTCCACGTAGAGGAACTCATAGTTCGCATCCACTAGAGCCATGAGGATTATACTAAAATACCCTTTGTAATTGTAAAACAAAGAGCCCGAGTGGGGGGTTTAGTAATCCTCACGTGCTTACCATCCAAGGCCCCGCCGCAGTTTGGGAAGTTCCACCGGGTTTCAAAGACTCGGCCTATTTCCATCCATTCTGCGGCTGTTTGTGGCATCTTCATGTAGGATGGCTGCAGAGCACTCCAGATGGCCTCACACGTCTCAGGGATCAGGCGGCTCAGCAGGGGCAGGGAGACACGTGACAAGTATGTGAGGGATGTCATTGACTGCCCTGTAGCCAGGAACCGCAAAATTATAGCCAAACGCTCCTCAGCTGAAACCGATTGACGCATAATAGTGTCCTGACGGGCTATCAGTGGCCTCACACGCTCCAGTTGAAAGTTGAAAGTTGAAAGTTGAAAGTGTCCTCGGACATATGGAGGTAGTTTCGGTAATCATCGGGATTGTTCTCATCCAGCTCACGCAACAGCTGCATGTGGCCCCGGATCTCCCGCCGGCGAAGCCAATCCCGGCTCCACAGCCGCTGTTGTCTGCGACGCATCAACCGGTCATACCGATCCTGAAGCCACATTTGCTCTTCCACCACCGCAAGAGCCACGATAACATGTCGGTCATGTATATTCTGCATCCTCGGTCTCAGCACCTGTAGATTACAAAACATAACATCAGTACATACAACAATATGGGGACATGTCAGCATGTAAAGCAAGGCACACCTCTTTTGGATTATACACTATAGCCAAGCAGATGTCAGTCCTCGTGTGCCCACAACACACATTCTGGGAGCCATGCAAGGGCAGCAACCACTAGTTGGGGAAAAAAATACCGAACATGCGCAATGGTCCTGGCCTCATATCCGTTAACACTTTGTTGAGTGGCCGAAAGTCGCACATCTGGACCTATGTGAGTTACAAAGGGACATGTGTCACCACAAATCTCGCCTATACATGTCACACAAACAATTCAGCATACCATATGTAGTTTCACAACCACAGTCAGTAATCCAGTCCTCCTTTAACACATGGCAAACCTTTCACATTGTGGCAAGGACGAAGATGATATGTGGGCCACCATGGCCAGGTGCAGATGTGCCCCTGCCAGCATGTTCCCTCACTCCATGTTTAGCTATGTTTGAAGTGTGTAAGTTTGGGTGTAATCCTTGCTGCCACCATGTGTCTTTGTCAACATATGTATAGAGCTTAATCTGTACAGACATGTGTAGCCGAGCTGATATCTTGCACATGGAGAAAGGTTCTCCCACATGCAAACATACATGTTGACAAAGAGCTTCATGGCCGGAAAGACAAGAACTTAGCCTGGCAGTATCTTATTTTTTTCCAAAGCATGGGTTTAATGTTGTCTGCGTGGTCTAATAAATGTTTAAAGTTGTGTTTTTCTCCACACAGATGCCGAGGGGTAGCGTGGATTTCGAGACCCAGCTTCTCACCGCTTATCAAGGACACGAGTGCCTGTGGCGCTCATCGCTGCCTGAGTATCGCAATCAGGCAGCGAGGGCCAAGGCCTACAGGCCTCTTATCAAGCTGGCCAATAGGCTGGCCCCCAGGCAAGGCAAGAGGTGGGACCAGGCAAAGGTGGCCGAGAAGATCAAGAACATGCGGGCCTCGTTCACACGGGCTCACCTTGACTATACCAACCGTCGGTCAGGGGCTGGAGGTGAGGAGGTACCATTGCCAAAATTATGGTATTATCCCCTCCTCACTTTCACCCTTGGCCATGGGAGCTCGCGTGCTACGAGGACCAACCGGCCCCTTCCTGCGTCCCATGTAGGCCCTGGCCAAGATCCATCTGCGCCACAGGAGGTGGGTAATTGTGTTACAGTGGTGGGCCACAATGCTTGCCTCACATGTGTGCTTGTCTGCATGCTTCCCCACAACCCCATTGTGAATTTTTGGTCAGGTCCTGGCAAACCATTTCTTGATGTGTTATGTGTCCTCAGGGGCTTGGCTGGTTAAATCAGAAATATATCCACAAAGCCCTTCTCAAATTCAGTCATTACACAGAAATATGGGTCTTTTGGGGCTAGTTTGCAATATTATCAATGATGGGTTTGTTTAGTATTTGATGACGGACACAGCAACATGTTGTAAATGCTGAACGCACACATGTCTGTGGCCTTTGGCCCATGTAGTGTATGTTTAATGTAGACGAGACCTATTTTTTTTTGTTTGGGGCTCACAACGTCAAGCTGGGGCACCTGGCCGTGCACGGGTTTCCAGCCAGCATCAATCTCCTGTGGTCACATCATTTTTTGGGTTCGGGCCCAGGAGGATGTAGCTAGTGATGTGGGTCCGGACCCAGGGCCCAGCTGGGCTATCCGGCGAAGGCGACGACCTGCCCCACCGGAGACTGAGCTGGGCACCTGGGCCCGCCAGGTCCTTTTGGACGAACAGCGGACCCACATTTCTAGCTACGCCCTCCACATCAGTGACAGGATGTCAAGGGTGGAGCCGGACCAATGACAGATAGCTCAGCGGGTCATGGATCGTGTCCTTGATGCGGCCGAAGATGGGGCCCTGCAATGGGGATGTCACATTCCATCCCCTAGGAGGAACAACGTTTGGCCCCTTTCGGCCGCCGAACCACCACGGCGTGTGAGAAGACTGGCCCCGACACGCACCCCAACTCCCCCCCCAACACGTCGTCTTCGATCAGGACGCTCTCAGGCAGGGCGGGGCTGCCATGAGGGGGGGGGGCCGCATTGTCAGAGCAGACAGAGGAGGATGAGTAGCATGTGGGACACTACTAGCCAATGCACTTAATTGGCCGTCTGGACTTTTGCTTCATTACCCCGGCACATTAGCCACTTTTATGTTGATTTAGTTTTCCTTTGCCTAAATCGGCATGTGTATTTTATTTATGTTGTTCATTGATTTTGTTTTAATACATTTTTTTGAACAACACAATTCTGTCTTTATTTTGGGCAATAAATTGCAAAATGTGATTGGTGAATGTTTAGGGTCAAAATATAGTGGACATTATCCACACATTGTGGGCAATGGCCCCAGAGCAGGAGCACCATGTGGGCTGCTAACATGTAGTTGTACTTCAAAGAGGTGTGCTCATCTGGGTCACACAGTTAGGGAATTTACATGTTGGGGAACAGTACATGTGTGTTGTGACATCAAGGCACACATAAATAGTAGTCAGAATTTTTATTGCCAACAAACATGTGTGACAGACATTTCCCACAATAGCCACAATTGTGTTTTCGGCTAGTAGTAGCCAGTCCACACTCCCCATGGTCCCAATGTGGGACACTATAAGAAAAGAGGCCAACAGGGTAGCGAGTCCACACTCCCCATGGTCCCAATGTGGGACACTATAAGAAAAGAGGCCAACAGGGTAGCGAGTCCACACTCCCCATGGTCCCAATGTGGGACACTATAAGAAAAGAGGCCAACAGGGTAGCGAGTCCACACTCCCCATGGTCCCAATGTGGGACACTATAAGAAAAGAGGCCAACAGGGTAGCGAGTCCACACTCCCCATGGTCCCAATTTAGGACACTATAAGAAAAGAGGCCAACGTGGCCTAAACATAAAAAACAAAATAAAAGCCAACAGGGCAACAGGGATGACATATGTCGTAGTCCAACAAGGACTAAAGTTTGTGTGGCCATGTTTGGCCAGAAATCATGTTGGAGGCATGTAGTTCATGGCTGGGCAGCATGTTGGTGCTGTAGGGCCTCGATCATGTCACCCAAGCGGCCCAGGTCCTGCAGCCCACGCTGGTAAACCCTTGTCATGCGGGCAACAAAATCCTACTGGGCACGGAGGAATGCCTCCATGGTAGGGACACCTGTATTGGGAGGGAACACACAATTTAGTACACAACAGTGGCTACCGATGGCTACTCACGAGTCACAAAAAGCATCTCCTTACCCTGTGCCTCCAGCTCCTCGTCACCATCCGGTGGAGAGAGTGATGGGCTCAGGCTCCATCCAGCTGCACCAGCACGTTCCCCATCTGCACAAATAGGTAAACATAATTAGAAACAATGTGTTTAACAATCATGGTAGCTTTAAAACAACACAATGATTACAGTGTGCAGGGTGTATGTGGCAAAATGAAACACTTACCACCATAGTCACTGTGTGGGGACATGGCCACCCCAGGACTCGCCACTGAGCTGGATACAGTGGGAGGTGGTGTTACTCCCGGCCTGGGGCTCTGTAGCCACATTATGTGGTTTGGGGGCAAAAGGGGTCCTGGGCTCTCTAGGAGAACCCTCCTCCGGGCCAGCAGGTGCTTCCAGCTCATCGCCCTCCTGTGGTGAGCTTATTCCGTCCTCCTCCAGCCAGCCATGTGAGGACAGGTCGTCCCAGTCCTCCAGCCCTGCAGGTGACGGCAGCTCCTCCACATCCTCTGGCACTGTCGGTGATGGGAGTTCGGGATCCTCACGCACTGGTGAAGGTGGTGTCATAGGGGGTGAGGGTGCCACTGCAGCCTCGTCTGGCGGTGGTGGTGCTGGGCCACCTGGGGGTGGGGCATGGTGCCCTTCTTCAGATGAAGAATCATCACCTGTATATTTAAAAAAAAAAAACACATGCTTGAGTACTAATTACCAACACATGGTTCTCCAACATATAGATTGTGTGGCTATGTATTTCCTGCATAACTTAGATTGTAGAAGGTCATGCTGGATGCATACACTCATGTTGTATGCATGTACTGTGGGTAGGAAACATTATGTTTGATGACTGGAGGCCCACTACACTCTGAAGATATGTTTGCTTGTGGCCCACAATGTCCTTCTAATATGTTTAGATACATATGTGTGTAGTTTGGTACATGTAGATTTGCAGGTGTGTGTTTGGGGCCAACAATTACTCACCACGCAGCCTGGCAATCCTGGCACGGATGTCCACTACGCGACCCGGGCACTTCTGCTTTAAATCAGCGATCTTCTTTTGGATCGCTTTAACAGTCCTCTCTACCCCCAGTTGGCGGATCAGGGCCCGCTGGATCCGCCTAACGGTGCTGCAATTGCGCAGCCTCGGGTGCCGGTGGTGATGGTGGCCCCAATAGTCATGGCGGTCACAATGATCGATGAGGATCATCAGCTCCGCCATCCTCCACGTTGCAGCGCACTGTGCGGCGGCCATGACTGTGATGCTGTGGGCAGAGGAGGGGCTGGCACCTTGCAGGCAGAGTGAAACTGAAATCAACGTCATGACGTCAGTACGGACGCTGGTGGGGCCACACAACATTCTAAGTCGCTGTACGCGCAGAGACACGGCCGAAGCACTTCTGCGGCACCTACAGGACAACACCCCACAGGGCGGTGCGTAACGCAACCTTGTGCGCTGTCTACTGCATTATTCCTTTGCATGTGGTATGCCAATGCGCACTTTATATAGTGCGCGCAGTGACACGGCAGAAGCACTTCTACGGCACCTGCAGTACAATAAGCCAGGGCGGTGCGTAAACCAAACTTGTGCGCTGTGTACAGCATTATTCCTTATTATGTGTGTATGTAGGAGTAGAAAAGGGCACTGACCTGTGTTGATGCAGCTGTTAGTTCCCATGGATGATGGTGTTAATGATCCCGGTGCTCCAGCTTGTAAAGGATCAAGTGCAGGATTATTTCAATAGAGGAAGCGGCACTCACGGATCTTGGTTCCAAGCTATTTATTTATCCAAATTACAGGATACATCCATCAGGGAGGGTGTGCAGGGAGGGGAAGCATGAGCAACGGAATCCGTTTCGAGGACAATTCCTCTTCTACGGGCTCTACAGAGAGTCAAAATTGCTGCCTATTTATAGGAAGTCAATTGGATCCCCTACAGCTGTGCAATAATTAAAAACAATAAAATGTTATACAAAACGCTTTCTATAGTAAACCATGCATTAATATAAGCGGTTGTAGGAACCTACAATGAAATGATTACATTTATTATTAGAACGACAATCAATTACGCTGTGCGGATTTTTGTTTCTAAGTTACCGGAGTAACTGGGTGTAACTAATCAAGTGACTAGGGGCAGACAACAGACCTCATCTGTGGATCACAGAACATTGCAGCGAAGTAAAACTGGATTTCATCCTCTCTATCAAGTACATCTCCCTACTACTTTTCATTGCTCAAACTCATATCCACTACTGGTAATAGACTTTATTCGTACTTCACTCAGGATATATTATATAGTTTATATCATAATTAGAATAACCGATATATGGTATTAGATTTTTTCATGTTGAATTTGTGGTTTATAATTTTCCATGGAAGGGGTAGCAAGATTAACTGATCTATCCATACTGGAAAAATCTCTTACATTCTCCTCTTTTTAACGAACTACTCATTACTCTCCTCTTTTTTGCAAACCACTCATTACTCTCCTCTTTTTTGCAAACCACTCATTACTCTCCTCTTTTTTGCAAACTACTCATTACTCTCCTCTTTTTTGCAAACTACTCATTACTTTCCGTGAAAGCTCCGACGGAACATGCAATCGATGACCTTATATATTTAATAAGGGACAAAAGGGACATTTTATCCATGAATAATAGTAGTTTCTACCTACCACATAATCTGTCAGTATTTCTTTATTATGAGTATTCTATATATTAATTGGGGATATTTTTTGTCTCTATGAGCAAAAGGAAATATACAAAGGAGGATGAAAATCCAAGTTAAATACTGCACCGCAATAATCCGGATCTGTCTGTAATTAATGTATGCAGAAAAGACCATTTGATCTCCAGTTATTATTATACCTCTCATCAATTGACCACATTACCAAAGTGCTGCTCTCTAATCTTATAGGGGGATATTATTTAACCCATAAATTATTGGCAACCAGTTCTGCTCATAGAAATATTGCCAGATCAATTTTTTCATTTAGCCCTCTAGGGCCCTGTGCGTCTGTAGAGATGATCCATCTCGATTCTCTTTGTACAAGGTATCTGTCGAAGTCTCCTCCTCGTGGCAGTGCAGCAGGTTTTTCCAGACCCATAAAGGAAAGGACCTCTGGATTACCATTATGATGATCCTGAATGTGCTTTATGAGTCTAGGACTGCCTTTGCCTGATATAATGGAATTGTAGTGTTCTCTAAACCTATGGAACAATGGTCTGATGGTTTTGCCTATGTAGAAATGGGAGCAGGGACACATTAAGACATACACTAATCCTTTTGTTCTGCAATTTATGAATGATTTTACCGGGACTAGTGTGCCATTCAAATTTATAGCTGTACCTGGTCTAAAAAATCTACACCAAGGGCAAGTACCACATTTGTGGTTTCCCTTGATGGGTGATCCTGATAGCCAGGAATTAGTCGTTTTTGGAATATTTTTTAGTTGTTTTTTCACCAATAGATCTCCAATATTTTTGCTTCGTCTATATGAAATTATAGGGTGTGAGGATTCTAAGGTCGGGCTGTCAGATTGAATAATGTGCCAATGTCTTTTTATGCAAGAGGAAACCCTATTGTACATGGGGCCAAATTTAAAACTAAAAAAGAATCTTTTTTGCTGATCTTTATGTTGTACTTGTCTTGTCGGTTTCTCTGACCTCCCCGTGGTAGTTAGTTTATCCTCTGCTCTTTTTTTGGCATTTTTCACCAGATTTGGTGGATATCCTCTCTGTTGTAGGGCGACACTTAATTCACTTGCCTGTGCCTCATACCCCATCTCTGTGTTATTAATCCTTTTGACACGCAAGAACTGGCTAAACGGTAGCCCTGTCCTTGTGTGTAAAGGATGGACACTATTATAGTGGAGGAGAGCATTGGTTGCTGTTCTTTTTTTAAAAACTGATCTATTGATTTTTCCACTGTCAATTTTTATGAAAACATCCAAAAATTCTAAGCTTAGTCCCCCAAATTTTGATGTAAAGAACATATTGTAATTGTTATTTTGATTCAAATACTCTATGAACTGGTCGAAGGTTGATTTATCCCCATCCCAAACAATGAAGACATCGTCCACAAAGCGGGCGTAATGCTTCACATGTCTGATATAAGGGTTGGATTCTGAAAAAAACATTTCTTTTTCCAAAAGAGCTAGGTAAAGGTTTGCCAGTGTACATGCAAGGGGGGTACCCATCGCGGTACCAACCCGTTGCAAGTACCACTGACCAAGGAAAGTGAATGCATTGTGTGTCAAGATGTAATTTACTGCTCCACACACAAAGGCCACTACTTTTTCATCTGTTTCATTATTGTTTAGGATTGTTCTTATTACCTGTTCTGCTTTCTGTTGTGGGATCTTTGTGTGGAGACTTTTGACATCTATTGATGCTAAATTGAAGCCTTCTTGCCATTCAATGAGATCAAGATTTTCAATAAAGTGATTGGTGTCTCTGACGTAAGATGGTATACTCCCTAAAAAGGGATGCAGGTACCAATCAATGTATCTGGAGAGTGGTTCTGTAAGAGAACCGACTCCAGACACAATTGGTCTACCTGGGGGCTGATGTTCATTCTTATGAATTTTTGGGATGTAGTACCAATGTGGGCGCTGTGGAGAGTTTGGAAAAAGTTTCTCTCCTTGTTGCCTGGTGATAACCCCCAACTCCACATACTGTCTTAAAAAAGTTCTCAATTTACTTTGATATTGTAAAGTAGGATCTGTTGGAAGTGGTTTATAGGTTGTGCTGTCATTAAGTTGGCGTAAACTTTCTGTGATATATGCCTCTCGTTCTAACAACACAACTCCTCCCCCTTTATCTGCGCACCTGAAAATCACAGAATCCCAACTTTTTAATTCTCCTAAGGCTCTTTGTTCTTTTTCTGTCAGATTTTTTAGAGGATCTGGATATAACAAGGCTTTATTGTCTCTCTCCACCAACTCTGCGAACAAATCTACCGTATATACTCGCGTATAAGCCGAGTTTTTCAGCCCAAAAATTGGGCTGAAAAGTACCCCCCTCGGCTTATACGCGAGTCAGTGCTGTATACCGATGTATACATCGGTACATACCGATGTATACATCGGTATACAGCAGCCCCCGCATCCCCAGTAATGCAGGGCCCCCCCAGGGTCTCTCCGGTCACCTGTAAAGCAAGCTATACTTATCAGTGTCCCGCTCGCACCCGCCGCTGCCGACATCCACGATCCTCCATCTTCATGCGACTCCTCTTCCTGTTTCTGTGCGCGTCGCCGGCAATGACGTCATTCCCGGCGACGCGCACAGGAAACAGGAAGAGGAGTCGCATGAAGATGGAGGATCGTGGATGTCGGCAGCGGCGGGTGCGAGCGGGACACTGATAAGTATAGCTTGCTTTACAGGTGACCGGAGAGACGCTGGGGGGGGCCTGCATTACTGGGGCTGCCTGTATACTACCGCTGGGGCTGCTATATACCTCTGGGGCACTGTATACTACCACTGGGGCTGCTATATACCTCTGGGGCCCTGTATACTACCACTGGGGCTGCTATATACCTCTGGGGCACTGTATACTACCACTGGGGCTGCTATATACCTCTGGGGCACTGTATACTACCACTGGGGCTGCTATATACCTCTGGGGCACTGTATACTACCACTGGGGCTGCTATATACCTCTGGGGCCCTGTATACTACCACTGGGGCTGCTATATACCTCTGGGGCCCTGTATACTACCACTGGGGCTGCTATATACCTCTGGGGCACTGTATACTACCACTGGGGCTGCTATATACCTCTGGGGCCCTGTATACTACCACTGGGGCTGCTATATACCTCTGGGGCACTGTATACTACCACTGGGGCTGCTATATACCTCTGGGGCCCTGTATACTACCACTGGGGCTGCTATATACCTCTGGGGCACTGTATACTACCACTGGGGCTGCTATATACCTCTGGGGCACTGTATACTACCACTGGGGCTGCTATATACCTTTGGGGCCCTGTATACTACCACTGGGGCTGTATATACTACCACTGGGGCTGTATATACTACTGGGGCTGCGTGTATACTACCACTGGGGCTGCTGTATCTACCTCTGGGACTGGTGTATACCACACTGCTGGGGGCTGTATACTTGTGCTAGGGTCCACCCTCGGCTTATACACGAGTCAATAGATTTTCCCAGGTTTTGGGGGCAAAAGTAGGGGGGTCGGCTTATACACGGGTCGGCTTATACACGAGTATATACGGTATGTTGTTCCCAGGGTTGGTTGGAGGCATAAATTGTGATGCTACTCCCCCTGTAAAGGGGGGTCTTTTCCATGCTTGACCCATATCTCTTGCCTCATTTAAATCTGAAAGACTTAGTAACATGTCTATATTTTGTTGTAGATCGTTACCTATTGTTTCCAAGGCGATAAAGCCTAATGGACCTATTTTAGAAGAAAAATTACTCATATTATTACCTGAGTCTTTTTGGTACTGTGTATTTGTTTGTTTTTTTATATTTTCAAAATGCTTATAGAGGTGAACCTTACGTAAAGCTTTAAACAGATCTATTTTAAAGTCCGTGAAGTTGAACGGTTCCGCCAAACAATAGTTGAGACCTTTTTGTAGTGTTGAGATCATGTCTACAGTCAAAGTCTTTTTACTCAAATTGAAGATCCGCAGTGGAGGTAATGCTGTTACTCGCCCAATGTCACCTGTTTTCTCTTCCCCGGTGGGGGGGTGATGAAATCCTCTTCTATTTCTCCGTCTCCCTCCTCGTCTGATCTTCCTCCTAAAGGGTATGGACCTGAGGGGCTTCCACCAGTACCTTCTTTTTCAGGGCCACGATCATCTTCCCCTAGTGGTGATTGATCTCTAGGTGTTTTTTTCCCAGTTTTCCCCTTTCCCTGGTAACCCGGCTTGGTGGAAGACTGATGATTGTCTCCCAAATCTTTCTTTATACTTGATTTACGTTTTTTCTTTTTGTTCAGGCCAGGGGTACCTGGTGATTTACCCCATGAAAAAAATCTTTTTTTCATCATAGTCTATTTTGTCTCTGAGGAATTTATCTTTTTTCTGATTTTTTATTTCAGTTTGCAAAGGAATAATTTTCTTATCTAGTTTTTCTAGAAAGGATTTCCATGCTGATTTAGAAAGTCTGGTTTGTAATTGTCCTCGAAACGGATTCCGTTGCTCATGCTTCCCCTCCCTGCACACCCTCCCTGATGGATGTATCCTGTAATTTGGATAAATAAATAGCTTGGAACCAAGATCCGTGAGTGCCGCTTCCTCTATTGAAATATTCCTTATTATGTGTTAAGAGAATGTGCACACTATATAAGGACCATGCCACATTGATACTTTTGCCTTCCGCAAGTGTGTGCCGGCGTAATTGTGCTAATGTATCTGATCGTGCATACGGCGCGTATCTGTAGTGCTGAAGTGACAGCTCATCCAAGATGGCGGCCTGTGAAGGAAGAGCCAATCGGAACGCAGCATCTTCCACCAATGATCGCTGATGGGGCGCGGTAACCCGGAGCCTGTGTCACGCCCCAGGTACATAGCATGGTGCCGAAACAACCCTCCTGTTCCTTATTTACACGCCGATACAGCCCGTAACCATCGCCTTAAAATCAACCTGTTTAGAGCACTGCTCTGAAACAGGTGCCTCAAGTGACGGGTGGCAACAACGTCGCTACCTCGGGTTGATTTGGCGATGCAAGATACATTTCTCGCATCTACCCGGTTGTTTCCACCATCCTGTAGCGGCGTGTAAAGGTATCATTAGGTGTAAATATGTTTGTTTAAATGTAAGTTGAAGCCGGTAGACCGTGTCCAAGAGGGTGGAGGAACTGGATTGACCCCCATGAACATTAAGTTAGGGAAAGCAAGTGCCTGGGGGTGGTGTAGCGAATCCAGGCCTCCTAAGCAGAAACACCCGTTGACAAATGTAAATACTTATTGCAACGTTAAAAAGCCCAGTACCTACAGAGACTATCCTGTATGAACTTTGAACTTTTCTCATTTTACTAATGGACCATATATACCACGGACTGGTTGTGGTAAGAATTCTGTTGTATATGTCTATCAGCCCGGAGGCAATGGACTAAACCCCCGGAAAGACTGCTTTTTGAATTTTTGGACTCTTTTTCAAATTTTAGTGATTTTTGTACTTTTTACTTTTAAGTCTCTGTAAATATTAACTGTATTAATTGTTTGTTTACTTGCTTTTCCACAGTCCCGAAGTACTGTCTTTAACTAAGGGGGGATGTGGCACACCAGGGGATTAATGTGCACTTGAGAAAGACGGTACTACACCGTCGAAACATGTCGTGGCGGATGGAGGATTTTCAATAAAAGGACTTTCCAGTCAGCAGAGTCCTCAGCTTTGTTTTGGAGCGCTCAGCACGAGACCGTGCAAATTGAATTCACAAATCCTATCTTATTGAAGTGCACGGCTGGAGCAGCTTGCAGAGGCTTGAGGATCTGCAGACTTAGAACTTGAACCAGGAGAAAGGAGACCCTGACCACTTTCTAAATCTACACCATTGTTGTGCGGGGATTGCACAACAGGAATAGGTTAGTGATTACTTAATTGAATCTTCCCACTTGGTAATAATGGTAATGCACTAGTGCGCCCCCTATATTTCTTTTGTCTTTCTAATGTGCCACAGTAACATCACACGAGTTCCCTCCCCACAACACACTAACCTACACTAGCACCTCTGGGCCAGGATAGGGAGCTAAACTAGCTCTCTTATATATTCCAGCTCAAGAGGAAGTAGTTAGTTCAGTACGAGGCAGTACTGTGAAGAGTTAGTTTCAGTTCCTGGAAGAACTGAGAGAGGCTGTAGTGTAAAGAAGCTGCGCCAGGCTTCTCTACAGTCTGCTCATCGATTCCAGGCCTAGCCAGGGTCTGAGGGAAGGAGAACAAAGGACAGAGAAACACATCTGGGAGCTTGAGTGCCATCACCACTCGCCCCAGAGGAGCGCACAGAACGGACACCGGATCCGAGACTGTGACTGACACACACAGCACAGTAAATCCAGGAGTAGTGGAGTTTCTAAATCAACACTGTACCAGTGCAAAGCAACACAGCGGGGTCAGCACCACACAGAAGACTCAAGTTGCCTAGCCAAGTGGTACCAGAAGGTAGAGAGAGAATGAGACAGTGCCAGCAGCTCAGCTAGAAGCAGCCGCAGGGCCACACACACAGCGCAGCACGAGTAAGCTAAGGACCCGGACAGGGTGGGAGCAACCCGGCCCCCAGTACAGACTCCGTGGACTATAACTGCAACAACATTGCAGTAAAGCTTTGGAAACTACGGAAACGTGAGTGTGTGTTCCTTCCCCGTCTCCACTATCCATCCATTAATTATCACATCCACCATAGACTCTAACAACCACTGCCCCGGGGACCTTGCCTCTACCTATGGAGAGCAGTGCCATCTAAGCTGCCTAACATCATCCCCGGAGGTTCTGCAGCAGCGGTGGACCCATTCCTGACCACATACCGTGGGTGGCATCACGAAAAACTATTATCCCCTGTAAATATCACCCCTTTACTTGCCAGGGCCCGGGACACGGTCTGGACCAGGCCCTCCGTGACATCCCCAGTAGCAATCCTGTCCGGTACCGAGTACCCCGTCCCAGTGGGCTCGACACGTACCTCTTTGAAGGTGGTTTGCGCTGGCCAGTTCTTGATGACTGTAACCTTGTCCGGGTCGGGTGCTACGCCTTCTGCACTGACCACATGTCCAAGGTACTGGACTTTAGGTTTTAACAAGTGACACTTTGAAGGTTTCAACTTCATACCATACTTGGACAACGATTCAAACACTTCACTCAGGTGTTGCAGGTGGTCTTCATAGGTCTTGGAGTACACTATGACATCGTCCAGGTATAGCAGCACAGTCTCGAAGTTTCTGTGGCCTAGGCAACACTCCATCAGCCTCTGGAATATTCCTGGTGCGTTGCATAACCCAAATGGCATGCTGTTGAACTCGCATAACCCCATTGGTGTCGTGAAGGCTGTCTTCTCACGATCTTTTTCTGCAACGGAGACCTGCCAGTACCCACTAGTAAGATCCAAGGTAGAGAAGTAATTGGCAGACTTTAATGCAGCAAGTGACTCTTCTATGCGGGGTAACGGGTATACATCCCTGTGTGTTACTCTGTTGATTTGCCTATAATCTACACACATCCTCATACTACCATCTTTCTTTTTAACCAGGACCAGTGGTGCTGCCCAGGGGCTACAACTATCTCTAATGACCCCTGCTTTCTTCATGTCCTGCAGCATCTCTTTTGCTTTCTGGTAGTGTGCTGGTGGTATAGGCCTGCATCTTTCTTTAATGGGTGGATGGTTCCCTGTGGGTGTGTGATGTTGTACCCCTTTAATTCTCCCAAAATCAAGTGGATGCTTGCTAAACACTTAAACTCCATTTTTCTGGTGAGAAGATGTGTTGTCAGTTTCTACACTGAGCTCCTGACACCATTTCTCTAGCTGGTTCTTGGAATCATGAGGTTCGTCTGACACTGTCTGAGCTAGTGATTCAGCTTCATGTATGCAGTTGTTATCTACATGGTACAGCTTTGCAACAGTGGAATACCTTGGCAGCTTTATTTCATCATCACCATAGTTTAATACACGTACAGGTACCCTTCCTTTCCTTACATCAACCACCCCTCTGGCTGTCAGGAGTGTAGGACTACTGTCAGACATCACTGGCTCCACTACTGCTTGATAGTCCTGCCCTCTGAGGCCTACTGCTGCCCGACACCAGATTATCATTTCACTTCTTGGTGGCACTACAAAAGGAATCGGGTCTGTTACACGTACGCTACCAATTTCACCATTAGACATTGTTACCTGCTGCTGGTACTCGAGAGCTCGGATCTCCTTCTGAAGAACCCTCCTCTCACCTGGATTAGCAGTATCTGCACTCTGTTGAAGCAAAAACAACACTTCATCTAGACAGTTAGCCATCACATTGGAACCCAATATCACATATGGATCCCGCTCATTTGGTTTGTCCTGAACCACTATAAGTCCCTGGTTCTTTAACTGTACCCTCCCCACCTTTACTGTTGCCTCCCACTGCCCTTCTATGGTAACGGGCAACCCATTGGTTGCTACACTGTTCAAGTCAGGGTTTGGAGGTTCATGTTCTATTTCAGACCAGAACTATTTGTAAAGGATACTCGGGATGGTGGTCACCTGGGATCCCGTATCTACCAATGCAGTGGTAGCGGTGCCGTCAATGATGATGGACAGGTACGGATGATCTCCCACGTACTTGCGCACCCAGCTTGACGGGCCTGGACTGTCTACTCCTGGGGTTGGCCCTTCGGCCCCAGGTGTTGTTCATTTAAAGGGCAGAACCAGTAGATGTACCCTTCTTTGTTGCACTTGCGACAGATGGGTTGTCCATCAGTACTGTAGCGATCTGTGGTCCTCCCTCGAAGCGGTGGTGTCCTCCTCTTCATCCATGGAATGTCGTCCGGGTTGTCAGCAAGCTGGATCCTGGCTGGTGATCTTGCTTCTGTCTTGGGTTGCCTAACACCTCGGAGCTTAGCCACCTCTTTGGTCAGCTGGCGCACCTCGGAACACAGGCTGTCAAACTGGTCAGGGGTCACAGCCTGCATGCTGGTTTCTGCTGCAGGGGATGAGGAAGGTACTTCTGGCAAGGAAGGGGTTTTAGTCCATCGCGGCTGTGGGGTTAAGTCTGAGACTGCTGGGAGCTGCTGTCCCTTAACGGTTAATTCCTTTAGAGTAGCAAACTCTGCATCAGGGTTTTGTAGAGCCCACCAGCGCGTTTGTTTTCTATCATCTGGTAACTTGAGGCCTATTACAAACTGTTCAATAACCATTTTATTTTCATCAAGGATGCCATCGGGATCGGCATGCTTAAGGAGTCTCAGCGTCTCTTGTAGACGTAAGGAATAATCTAGGACACTTTCCTGTGCCCCTTGTTTGCAATGGTAAAACAAGTCTTAACTCAGTCTCAGTATGATGCTCAAAAACTCTCTTTAACTTTTCAAATATTTGTACAACAGACCCCTGATCTTCCTCAGACCAGTTTCGGGTTTCCAGCTCTGCTGCACCTGTTAACTGTCCCATTACTACTGATGCTCTCTGCCTACCGGTCATCGCGTACATGTCCAGCACGGTACATATCTTCCTCTGGAACGCATCCAGGACGCCTGGCTTGCTGTCATACTTGGGTAACCAGGCCGCATTGGGGACGTACGGTAGTGAGATCGGCATTATCGGAGCTACTGGTGCAGGTGTCGGTGGCGGCATGGTGCCGCTGATGGATTGGCGACTACGAGCTGTCCGTTCGGGGCTCCTGCCGCAGCGGCAGGCTGGTTCACAATCGGGACTGCTGCAATGCTGGGGTCCGGGGCACTCATTCTCGCTCCCCCCTAGTGAATCGCTGCCAGCCTCTGAAAAATGGAAGGAAGTAGTCGGTTCGGCGGGCGGGGAGTGGAGCACCTTGGGTATTTCCGGAGCCGACTGCTGCGTCCGGTGGTTCTCGTCAGAGCGTGGGGCGGGGCCTATCTTCATGCCCTTGGACTGTAACACCCCCTTTCTCTCCTGCTCTGTGGCGCAGCAATGGCGGCTCAGATTTACAGTTAACAACACAGTCAATAAATGGCGCACAGTACCCGGTTACATCGGGCACGACATCCTGTTCGTGATGCCAGATTCTGTCCGGCCCAGGGGGTACTCGGATTTCTCAGGCACGGTCTCGAGGGGGAGTCACGGGTAGCGGTGCCTGAGGCCGTGGGCCTGGGGGAAATACAGATGAAAAATGGGTAGAAAAGAAAAATAATAAAAATGTCAAGTCATGACGCCACCTGTAGGTTCCGGTGATGGCATCGACGCTGCTTCGGCCTCCGGGGTGATGGGCGGCAGCAAGATGGAGTGGCTCCCTACAGGAGAAGCGGGGTTCCCGGGGCTATAGGTTGTAATGGAGTAATAGGGTAGCACAGTCGTTTCTGTGCAAGGTTGGAGTAGGGGAGCGCAGTCAATGTGGTGAGATGGAAGGAGGGACACGCACACATAAAAGTCTTTTGGTACCTTTACTGATGTTCTGTACGGGTACACTTGTCCGCAATTGAGGGAAACACTTTGGGATCTCCACAGCGAGTAGGGTTGTAGGCTTCCTTGTTTCAGCTTCTCTATTTGGAGTATGGCAGGCTTGAAACCTAACCGGACCGTTTCTTCTGTCTCTGTCTCTCTCTCCACACCCGGGTTGCTGCACTGAGGGCTCTCTCTTGGGATCCCGATATACATACTCACGGTCCCTGACTCTCAATTGTTGGTGCTGCGGGTGTCCGGAAAGCTAAGCCTCCTCGTGGTGCTGGATTCCCTGCGGGGCCTATCTTCTCTGTCCCTGCAGACTCGGACCCAGTGACCGGAACTTCTGATGGGGTGAGTCGGTATGACTCATCTTCCCCCTGTAACACGTTTTTCTCTCCTCTGCCTTCTACCCCTGCTCTGCGGGTCTACCACTGTCTCAGGGGTTCACTGGTATGGGCCTAGCACGGCTTCAGTACCAGCTCAGCTCGCTAAGCTCTTCACAGTTCTTTAGTGACTGCACACTCTGCTCTTTTCCCTCCAGAACCTGTATTTATAGGGGGAACTGGCTTAAGGCAACCAGTTGAGCTCCCTCTACAGGCCTGGAGTGGAAGGTGTTGTTTGTAAGTGGGTTACTCGCTTCCTTCAGTGTCCCAAGGAAGTCTGTGGTGACCTGGTACAGGGTGCCACAACGGTACCCTAAGGGTACCTTTACACGCGGCTACATTTCTAGGGTGGCTACAGGTAACTTACTGGTTGCAGTGAAATCATGGAGAGATTATTCCATTTGTACACAGCAACAAGATAGAACCATGTCTCCATGATTTCACTGCAACCAGTAAGTTACCTGTAGCCACCCTAGAAATGTAGCCGCGTGTAAAGGTACCCTAAAGGTTTAGTGAACACTGCTTTTAAGCAAAAACTGACAGGTTAGCTTGTTGCAGTAAAAAATTATTAGAATGAACTACACTCAAGGTGTATTTGGCTGTATTAAACGTGGCTTACAGTGTAGGTTTAGTGAACACTGCTTTTAAGCAAAAACTGACAGGTTAGTTTGTGTTGCAGTGAAAAAGTAGTAGAATGAACTACACTCAAAGTGTATTTGGCTGTATTAAACGTGGCTTACAGTGTAGGTTTAGTGAACACTGCTTTTAAGCAAAAACTGACAGGTTAGTTTGTTGCAGTGAAAAAGTAGTAGAATGAACTACACTCAAAGTGTATTTGGCTGTATTAAACGTGGCTTAGAGTGAAGGTTTAGTGAACACTGCTTTTAAGCAAAAACTGACAGGTTAGTTTGTTGCAGTGAAAAAGTAGTAGAATGAACTACACTCAAGGTATATTTGGTTGTATTAAACGTGGCCTACATTAAGGGTACCTTTACACGCCGCAACCGTGGTGAGGGATCTGACCGGGATCGCCGTCAAATTGCCTCGCAGTTGGGGCGCTTAATTGGGGAATTTCGCGGCGATAAAAAAGTTGTTGCCTGGTTCCGATTTCACAGCACTGCTCCAAAATCAGAGGCAATCATGAAGGCGACATTGCCGGCTTTTGGCGTGTGAACGGGCGATAGTTATGGAATCTGCGCCTCCTATTGATTTCCCGTTGGCGTGCCACAGCGTGCTGGAGTCCGCGCCCTGTCAGCAATGATTGGTGGTGGCTACCGTGTTTCCATTGGCTATCACTTGACACCGTGACATATTTTAGCAGCTGTCCATTCATCACCACACAATGGCAATGGCGTCATGTATTAGCCAGCCTTCCAGAGTAGACTGGCCAATCATAACGCTATTGCGTTGTCCAATCAGAGTGCTTGGGGCGCGGTATACACCAGTCTGTCACGCCTATGTTCTCGCGGCGCTAACCATGTAGGTGCCATCTAAAACCTGCAGCAGCTATCAGCAGAATGGTGGCGATCTTTAAGATGGCTGGGTTTTATAGGGCTAGGACATGTGACAGACACAGCCAATGATGACATTAGTTGTGTGAAAAAATGCACTTTGCAGTGTGGCACTATGATTGGCTAGCAGCCTGAACCGCCCCACTGTGCATGCTTTAGGAGAGAGAAAAAAAAAGAGCGCAACCTTATTGCTGCAGCTCTGATACAAGTCATCCGGCACAATATGTGTATTTACACAATCTTTATATTTTTTCTGGCAGTGCTGGCACTTTGTTTTTCCTTGGGATTGGTTTAGTGGCTGACCACCACTCAGCCTTGCACGTCAGATTTTGTCCATTTCCACCTGTATTGACAGCAGCAATTTTTGGTAACCGTTTACACACGGTTATCACACTCAGCCCTGAGGCTCAGTTCATTTTTTGCTCCATTCACCTGAACCTAACCTGCTATTATCCATAAAGGCTGGGTTGGTGCGGTGGGGGTTAACTGTGAAAAGCCCTGACATTTGTGATGGAAGCTGCATGTGTGGGGGCCTGAGTTATCTTATATCACTTGCACTGATCTGGCACCTTGGAAGCAGGTCTGATATGTGAAGGTGAGTGATAGCTTTGTATGGTCCACTTTATATACATTATTAAGGTCTTTTGACAAATTAAAAATTGTAGAGTAGGACCACTCTATCTGAGATATGCCTTGTCGCCGCAGAGTGGCTCAAAAGATGTCTTAATCTTTTGCGAAATGTCTCATTTTTACAGTGTGGAAACAATATGTGCATTTACACAATCTTTATATTTTTTCTGGCAGTGCTGGCACTTTGTTTTTCCTTGGGTGTAATCCTCAGTATCTGTATTTTTCTATATGTACACTGCACAGCACCACTTCTCCTGTCCTGTATACTGGGTGTAATCCTCAGAGAAAACAGGGGGAGCCAGCACAGCCAAAAATTGCTGAAAAAATAAATGTGTAAGTACACCTGTCACTACCATACTGCATACAAATAAAGACATTTCGCAAAAGATTACCGAAATAATCTTTTGAGTCACTGTCCCACGTCAAGGAATGTCTCAGATAGAGTGGTCCTACTCTGCATATTTTTAAATTTTTGATGTGTCCGTAGACAGCATAATATAATATAAAATAAAGAGGATTTTCATTATATTATGCTGTCTACGGACACATCAAAAATGTAAAAATATGTAGAGTAGGACCACTCTATCTGAGATATTCCTTGACGTGGGAGAGTAGTTCAAAAGATTATTTCGGTAATCTTTTGTGAAATGTCTTTATTTGTATGCAGTATGGTAGTGACAGGTGTACTTACACATTTATTTTTTCAGCAATTTTTGGCTGTGCTGGCTCCCCCTGTTCTCTCTCTGGTATGGTTTAGTGGCTGACCAGCACTTGCCGTGCACGCCAAATATTGTCTATTTTCCATCTGCATTGACTCCATTATTTTTAGTAACTGTTCACATACGGTTACCTCTTCCTGTCCTCAGGCTAGTTTATTGCAGCTACACTCACCTGAACCTGACTTGCTTTTACCCATAAGAGCTGGTTGGGTCGGTGAGGGTTAACTGTGAAATAGCCCAAACACTGGTGGTGGAGGCTGCAGGTGTGGGGCCCTCAGTTGCTTTTCATTTACTGACCCACCTGGCACCTTGGGAAGCATTGTCTGACTTGTATAGGTGAGTGTTAGCTTTATATGGTCCTCTTTATTTTATATTATATTATACAGTCTACGGGCACATCAAAAATGTAAAAATATGTAGAGTAGGACCACTCTATCTGAGACATTCCTTGACGTGGGAGAGTGGCTCAAAAGATTATTTTGGTAATCTTTTGCGAAATGTCTTTATTTGTATGCAGTATGATAGTGACAGGTGTACTTACACATTTATTTTTTCAGCAATTTTTGGCTGTGCTGGCTCCCCCTGTTTTCTCTCTGGGTGTAATCCTCAGTATTAGGGATGGGCGAATCTACTCGCTAGGACTCGTTACTCGGCGAGTAGTAAGGGACTCGCAGGACTCGGTACTCTGCGAGATTCCCAGTGATTACTCGCACAGTAAACGAGTCCAATGCAAATCAATATCAGACTCTGACAAAACTAGGATTGCCTTTGACTTGCATTGGTCTGATTACTGTGCGAGTAATCTCTGGGAAACTCGCAAAGTAACTGCTGTTACTTTGCGAGCCGAGTCCAGCTGTCTGCTCTGTGCAGGCTGCCGCAGCTCCAGGGTCCTAGAGCCCGCCTGCTCACAGAGATGATGTAGCAGAGCTGCGATTGTTCTCAGTCTGCTCATTCCCTGTGCATAGACATCTATATCTATGCACAGGGGATGGAGCAAAGAGGACATCACGTTTTGGACTACGTCGGACGGAAGAGGATTTTTTTAATTAAAGATGGAGTCCCTAATGGCTTTTTTTTTATTTCTAATAAAAAAAATTCTCTGTGTTGTGTTTTTTTAACCCTTTATTGGAGATTCTTAGTGGCTGGGTCAAACGTGGCCTGACATTAAGAATCTCGGGCTTAATACCAGCTTGTATAACAAAGCTGGTATTAACCCTTTTATTACACAGCGTGCCACCGCCACCAGGGCCGCTGGAAGAACGGGGTTCAGTGCCAGAGGATGGCGCTTCAATGAACGCGCCATCTTCTGGGGCGGCTGCGGGCTGCAATTTGCAGCGGGGGGTGCCCAGAAAGCTTGGGCATCCCTGCGCTGCGGATTCCAGCCCCCAGCTGCTTAGCTGTACCTGGCTAGACATAGAAATTGCGCGGAGCCCCACGCATTTTTTTTTTATTACTTCATGAAAATCATGAAATAATTAAAAAAAAGGGCTCCCCTATATTCTTGTGTCCGGCCAGGTACAAATAGGCACCTGGGGGTTGGGGGCAGCCCGTCGCTGCCTGCTGGATCCGGCTGGTTCCAGAAATACGGCGAAGCCCACATGACATTTTTTTCTGACAAATCTATAAAACAATGTAAATAAAAGGGACTGCATCTTTATTAACCCCTGGACCATGGGCTAATAAAGATGCAGTCCCTTTTTTAGGATTGTTTTATTGATTTTTCAGAAAAAAAATTACATGGTCTTTCTGGAACCAGCCGGATCCAGCAGGCAGCGATGGGCTGCCCCCAACCCCCAGGTGCCTATTTGTACCTGGCCGGACACAAGAATATAGGGGAGCCCTTTTTTTTTATTATTTCATGAATTTCATGAAATAATTAAAAAAAAATGCGTGGGGCTCCGCGCAATTTCTATGTATAGCCAGGTACAGCTAAGCAGCTGAGGGCTGCTCAAGCTTTCTTGGCACACCCCGCTGCAAATTGCAGCCCGCAGCCGCCCCAGAAGATGGCGCGTTCATTGAAGCGCCATCCTCTGGCGCTGAACCCCGCTCTTCCAGCGGCCCTGGTGGCGGTGGCACGCTGGGTAATAAAGAGGTTAGGGCCAGCTTTGTATTATCAGCTGGCCCTAAGCCCGAAATTTATGGCGGTCACGCCAATATTAGACATGACCGCCATGAATTTCTATTAAATTGTTTTTAAAAAAACATAACACAGAGAAAATTTTTTATTAGAAATAAAAAACAAGCCATTAGGGACTCCATCTTTAATTAAAAAAATCCTCTTCCGTCCGACGCAGTCCAAAACGCGATGTCCTCTCTGCTACATCCCCTGTGCATAGATATAGATGTCTATGCACAGGGAATGAGCAGACTGAGAACAATCTCAGCTCTGCTACATCAGGCAGCAGGCGGGCTCAAGGACCCTGGAGCTGCAGCAGCCAGCACAGAGGAGACAGCCGGACTCTTATCTGTGCGAGTTTCCCAGCGATTACTTGCACAGTAAACGAGTCCAATGCAAATCAATGGCAAAACTAGGATTGCTTCAGGCTGAAGCTTCCGAGACACATCTGTGATTTGTAAATCGCACACTACTCGCTATTACTCGCTTCCTCATTCATTAACATTGGACTCGCTAGATTCGCAACGAGTAGCGAGTCCCGGGCTCGGACTCGCTAGAGTCAAGCGATTCCGAGTAATTTAGGATTCGCCCATCACTACTCAGTATCTGTATTATTCTGTATATATACTCTGCACAGTACCACTTTTCCTGCCCTGTATACTGGGTGTAATCCTCAGTATCTGCATTATTCTGTATACTGTTTATACACTGCACAGTACCACTTCTTCTGTCCTGTATATTGGGTGTAATTCTAAGTATCTGTATTATTCTGTTTATATACACTGCACAGTACCATTTCTCCTGTCCTGTTGTCAGAGAGGCGGTATTGGACTTTGTGAATTTCAGCATTTAAATGTTGTTTAATTATGATTATCCTGAACAAGTAAGTCCTCACTTCTCTTCTGTATAGGTGATGACATTCTCTTCGCGGTGGATTAGTGTTGGCTGCGGATCATTCAGGATACTCTGAAAGCGTGTTAACAACAGAACTGAGCTTTAATTAGCAATAAACAGGTACAGATATGAAGGGCTTTGTGGAAACAGGAATATACATATCTTAGGCCCCTTTCACATCAGCAGTAATCGCTGATTGCGGCAGTTGCGGTGAAAGAACTGCAACTGCCGCGATTACCACATAACGGCCACACTTGCGGTTCACTTGTGGCAAGCCCCATGCAATGTCTATGGGGCTTGCGGTAAGTGTGCGACAGGTGCGGCAAGTGCGGTTTCGGCACTTGCGGCAGATGCGGCCGCGAGAAAACCGTGGCTGACCGCATTTTTTTCGCGGCCGCATCTGTGGCAAGTGCCGAAACCGCAACTGTGCCGCACCTGCTGCTAGCCCCATAGACATTGCATGGGGCTTGCTGCAGGTGAACCACAAGTGTGGCCGTTGTGCGGTAATCGCCTTTATTCCACCGCAACTGCTGCGATTAGCGATTATCACTGATGTGAAAGCAGCCTTAGATGTATCTTTGCAGCATCAGCAAGCTACTTCTTCTCTCATGCATAAACACAGGAAGCTGGTTACAGTCACATGGTATTTCCTGTGTGTGAGCCTCTGAGAGTCTTTCCTTTTTATTTTTTAAATCTAACTTTATACACACCTAGAAAAAGCAAAAAACGAAACAGCACAGTCACACACAGTCGGGTGCAAAGCCCTCCTACCACTTCACTGGTACTTATATAGATGAAAAAACGAAAGGCAGCACTTCCTTCAAAAAATCCATGTGGGTTTTATTTGTCCTAGGACTGCAACGTTTCGGCGTTCAGCCTTTTTCAAGCAGTGACAAACATAAATGGTGCTCACATATATATAGCTCCCATGCAAGGGGCTTACAATAATCCAATCAATATAATATTACATAAAATTCCATATATAAATACAATATTACATACAAACAGTGATAACATGTGCATTATAAAGTGCATATAGTGCTCCAATCCATTTACATACATTATACAGATCAATATTTTCACCAATATCAAACATTATATCATAATTGCCTTAATTAAAACACAGATGTCACTTATCTCACGATTAGAGGACCTCATGCTGCAACTGTACCCTGTTGTTTCCGCTAACGTGATCATGGCGTCCACACTATCCCACTGCGCATGCTCCGTGTGAAAAAAACCCATATTCTCGTCCAGCAGATCCCGTAGTTCTATCACTAATCCCGCGATTGCGCATTGTGCACCGGGATCCTCAGTACACCCACTGCAGCTGCGCAGTAGTGTACATGAAGCTTCTACCTTTCTCTCGTTCCCGCGCATGCGTCCTCCCTCCCGAGATTATCGGGCGCCATCTTAGAATTGTTGGCGATTGCGCAGTAGTGAATACACTGGTCTACTACCTGCGCTTTTATCCGGTTACTTGGACGTTATAAGCGCTCCTTAACTGCAATTACGCAGTGTTATAGGGAACAGAGCTACACTATAAAACATCACATACATTATCTCTTATTCCCAAGAATTCCCAAATCACTTAACAGCAGAGTCTCAGTGTACACATTGGGTAATTCATTAATAGATAATAATCTGGGAAATAAGATTAAAAAACAGGCACCAATTTCATATATATATGAGAAGAGACCCATAGTCACCGCCCTGGTGGGCTTTATACAGTTAAGTATGCTCAATCACATACAAATAGACACAATACTGTGTCCTTCTGTTTAGGTGACTAGTCCCATATTTTATAAAAATTATCAAATGGACCTGAATAGAGATAATTATTTTTTACTTGGTAGACTGGGATATACTATAACAAAGAAATATCGGCTATCACAACAGAAACCAATTGCAGATGGAACAGTATGTTTACAGTCAAGTTGCAGCTTGTGGGAACCTCCGCTCGGATCTATAAAATTAAAGAAAGAAAAAAGACTTTCTTTATCAGAATATACTTTCAAATTAAAATATATTTCAATTAATGTTTGTCAACCTACACAGTAGTAAATCATATACACCAGAGGTCAAATATTACAATAGGCTATGTATTTTATAATCAACGTTTAGGCCATTGGGTCTTAATGTATTTAGTTTATGGATCCATTCCATTTCCCTTTTCAATAGCAATTTCTGTCGGTCTCCCCCCCGTCTCTGTACGGGAATTGTGTCTATCAGACAGAACCTTAAATCTTTTTCTGTATGTCCCATCTCCATAAAATGTTTAGGGACCGGTAAATCCTTCCTCTTTTTCTTTATGGTATGTCGGTGATGAGCAATACGTGTCTTAAAATCCCACGTTGTCTCACCGACATACCATAAAGCACAGGGACATTCAAGTAAATACACAATGTATTCAGACGAACAGGTCAGGAAGTGTTTTATTTCAAAGCGCTGCCCAGTTTTAGGATGTACAAAATTCTAACCTTTGTTCATTAGTCTGCAGTTAATACAAGAGAGACAGGGGTAACACCCCCTCCTCTTTGTACCTGTCAGATATCTTTGTCCATCCTTTTTCATAGAACCAATGTCAGAACGTATGAGTTTATCCTTCAGACATTGGTTGCGTCTATATGAAAAAAGTGGTGGTTCATTAAATTCTTTCACGTGCGGTAGACACCTCCCCAACATATTCCAGTGTTTACGTATTATTTTTGCAACCTCTCCACTCTCCTCACTGTATGTTGAAACAAATGGAACTCTTTTCAACTGTCTGACAGAATTTTTCTCTGCCAAAATATCTGACCTGGTCATTTGTACCACTTTATTCTTCTGTTCCCTCAATAATTTTTTTGGGTATCCCCTTACAGAGAATTTGGTTATCATTTCATTCAATGCCAATTCCTGGTCCTCCTTTCTGTTCACTATTTTTTTGACCCTAGTCATTTGGCTAAATGGGATAGATTTCAGGGTATTTTCAGGGTGCTGGCTACTATAATGTAACAAATCATTCCTATCCGTTTCTTTCACATACAATTTAGTTGTAAATTCATCATTCTGATACAGAATCTGTACATCCAGGAATTGTAGTGAAGATTTTGACCAGACTAGAGTAAATTTAATTGTTTCATCTATTCCGTTAAGGTATTCAT
Organism: Allobates femoralis; assembly: GCA_033576535.1. Classification (NCBI taxonomy): domain Eukaryota; kingdom Metazoa; phylum Chordata; class Amphibia; order Anura; family Aromobatidae; genus Allobates; species Allobates femoralis. Next base: position 363,890,710 of record JARQOC010000005.1, on the reverse strand, counting down.
AGAATTGATGTAATTCACCTTCTGTTCCTGTCCATATGAGGAAGACATCGTCTATGTATCTCCACCATGTAGCGACATAGTCATAATGGTGGGACACATAGACGAGGTCCTCCTCAATTACCCGCATAACTGTATTTGCGTAAGCAGGGGCCATATTGGCCCCCATTGCTGTACCTCTACATTGCAAAAAATAATCATCCCCAAATAGGAAATAATTATTTTTTAGAACTAATTCCAGGAGGTCAAGTACCAAGGAACAAGCATCATTAGACACCTCCGTTTCCTTCAACTTCTTTTTTACAGCTGCTAGACCTCGTTCATTATCTATGGACGTGTAAAGTGAGACCACGTCAAAAGACGCTAATATCACTTCCCCGCTCACAGACAAAGTGTTCAACTTCCGTAGGAAATCCCCAGTATCCTTTATATATGACTCAGCTCCTCTTGCTATGGGATTTAATACCTTATCAAGGAAAATACCTATATTTGACAAAATTGAATTTGTACCTGAGACTATAGGGCGACCCGGCGGGTCCACCAGAGACTTATGGATCTTTGGAAGCACATATAGTACTGGAGTAGTAGGATATTCAATTGTCATAAAATCGAAGAGATCCTGATCTATCAGACCCTCATTCAATGCTTTTTTCAGGATCACCCCAATTTTATGTGCTACTTCAAATTTTGGATCCCTATCCAGTCTCCGGTAGACCCCCGGGTCCCCCAACTGCCTCCTGATCTCTTTAACATACATGACCTTGTCCATGACGACAACAGCCCCCCCTTTATCAGCTTTTTTTATTATAATGCTGTCGTCACGGACAAGGTCATTAAGAGCTGTTATTTCCTGAGTCCTAATATTGGGCTTTTTAAATCCCCCTTTTTTTTCCTTGATCTTAAGTGTGTCCACCTCCTTAGTCACAGCTGTAATAAACGAATCAATCACTGTGGAATTAACTGGAGGCATAAATTTGCTTTTCTTTTTTATACCCAAACATGTCATATCAAAATCACAAGTTGCCATTTTTGATTTATTTTCCTTAGTACTAAACCATTCCTTCAATTTCAATGATCTAAAAAAATATTGCAGGTCTAACGACAGTTGGAAAAAATCAGTATGTGTATTCGGGCCAAAGCCCAATCCCTTATTAAGAATAGATATCTGCATCTCTGTTAGTACCTTACTTGAAAGGTTTACTACCAAGTCCTCCTTTAATTTTTCAGTGGTGGTTTCTTCTGTTGTTTCCCTTTTCCCCGCTTGTCTTTTTTGCTGCCGGTAGTGTCTCCTTCCTCCTCTTCTTTTTCTCCGCTGTTCCTTGGATCTGTATCTATGAACAAAGTCCATTATAGAAAAAACTTTTCCACATGTACATGATAGATTAGAATTGTTACCACCTGTATTTCGCCATTTTCCCACACCCTCACGCTGCCAGTTGTATATGTTTCCATTTGAATAATCCTCCGTGTCTCTCAACCACTTTCTCCTTTTACCTTCCTCCAAGTCTGAGCGTAGTTTAGTTATACGTGTATTCACTTGCTCTTTAAATTTTATCATTTCTTCCTCTTTTAGAATGTCCTGCAATTTAATTTCTATACCGCCATGTTCAGTCAATACTCTTTTTAATTCATGTTGTAAAAAGTCAATATTAACCAATAACAGATCCATCCCATATTTATTTGAGATCTTGCAAAATTGGGAGCAGAAAAAAAGAATCACCAAACATTAAATTTGGCCTCACATTTGACCGCAGACCACGTGGTATCATCCTAGCCTTATAGTATTCAGACATTGTGGATAAATGCAGTTGTGTTGTCAGAATCTTTTTAGCCAAGCTTTCATACTTCTGTTTCAAATCTACTATAGATGGTACACTTAAAAAGACTGCATCCACATCAATCCCCTTGAAGATACGATCTTCATCCTCTACTGTGTAGCTTAGGGTCCCAGGTTCATAATTTTTCTCCATAACCCACTTCAAAGATTTTCACTTAGCAAAAACAAAAAATAGTGCAAATTTTCGTATGAAACAATAGAAAAAGCAAAAAACGAAACAGCACAGTCACACACAGTCGGGTGCAAAGCCCTCCTACCACTTCACTGGTACTTATATAGATGAAAAAATGAAAGGCAGCACTTCCTTCAAAAAATCCATGTGGGTTTTATTTGTCCTAGGACTGCAACGTTTCGGCGTTCAGCCTTTTTCAAGCAGTGACAAACATAAATGGTGCTCACATATATATAGCTCCCATGCAAGGGGCTTACAATAATCCAATCAATATAATATTACATAAAATTCCATATATAAATACAATATTACATACAAACAGTGATAACATGTGCATTATAAAGTGCATATAGTGCTCCAATCCATTTACATACATTATACAGATCAATATTTTCACCAATATCAAACATTATATCATAATTGCCTTAATTAAAACACAGATGTCACTTATCTCACGATTAGAGGACCTCATGCTGCAACTGTACCCTGTTGTTTCCGCTAACGTGATCATGGCGTCCACACTATCCCACTGCGCATGCTCCGTGTGAAAAAAACCCATATTCTCGTCCAGCAGATCCCGTAGTTCTATCACTAATCCCGCGATTGCGCGTTGTGCACCGGGATCCTCAGTACACCCACTGCAGCTGCGCAGTAGTGTACATGAAGCTTCTACCTTTCTCTCGTTCCCGCGCATGCGTCCTCCCTCCCGAGATTATCGGGCGCCATCTTAGAATTGTTGGCGATTGCGCAGTAGTGAATACACTGGTCTATTACCTGCGCTTTTATCCGGTTACTTGGACGTTATAAGCGCTCCTTAACTGCAATTACGCAGTGTTATAGGGAACAGAGCTACACTATAAAACATCACATACATTATCTCTTATTCCCAAGAATTCCCAAATCACTTAACAGCAGAGTCTCAGTGTACACATTGGGTAATTCATTAATAGATAATAATCTGGGAAATAAGATTTCTTTCTTTAATTTTATAGATCCGAGCGGAGGTTCCCACAAGCTGCAACTTGACTGTAAACATACTGTTCCATCTGCAATTGGTTTCTGTTGTGATAGCCGATATTTCTTTGTTATAGTATATCCCAGTCTACCAAGTAAAAAATAATTATCTCTATTCAGGTCCATTTGATAATTTTTATAAAATATGGGACTAGTCACCTAAACAGAAGGACACAGTATTGTGTCTATTTGTATGTGATTGAGCATACTTAACTGTATAAAGCCCACCAGGGCGGTGACTATGGGTCTCTTCTCATATATATATGAAATTGGTGCCTGTTTTTTAATCTTATTTCCCAGATTATTATCTATTAATGAATTACCCAATGTGTACACTGAGACTCTGCTGTTAAGTGATTTGGGAATTCTTGGGAATAAGAGATAATGTATGTGATGTTTTATAGTGTAGCTCTGTTCCCTATAACACTGCGTAATTGCAGTTAAGGAGCGCTTATAACGTCCAAGTAACCGGATAAAAAGCGCAGGTAATAGACCAGTGTATTCACTACTGCGCAATCGCCAACAATTCTAAGATGGCGCCCGATAATCTCGGGAGGGAGGACGCATGCGCGGGAACGAGAGAAAGGTAGAAGCTTCATGTACACTACTGCGCAGCTGCAGTGGGTGTACTGAGGATCCCGGTGCACAACGCGCAATCGCGGGATTAGTGATAGAACTACGGGATCTGCTGGACGAGAATATGGGTTTTTTTCACACGGAGCATGCGCAGTGGGATAGTGTGGACGCCATGATCACGTTAGCGGAAACAACAGGGTACAGTTGCAGCATGAGGTCCTCTAATCGTGAGATAAGTGACATCTGTGTTTTAATTAAGGCAATTATGATATAATGTTTGATATTGGTGAAAATATTGATCTGTATAATGTATGTAAATGGATTGGAGCACTATATGCACTTTATAATGCACATGTTATCACTGTTTGTATGTAATATTGTATTTATATATGGAATTTTATGTAATATTATATTGATTGGATTATTGTAAGCCCCTTGCATGGGAGCTATATATATGTGAGCACCATTTATGTTTGTCACTGCTTGAAAAAGGCTGAACGCCGAAACGTTGCAGTCCTAGGACAAATAAAACCCACATGGATTTTTTGAAGGAAGTGCTGCCTTTCGTTTTTTCATCTATATAAGTACCAGTGAAGTGGTAGGAGGGCTTTGCACCCGACTGTGTGTGACTGTGCTGTTTCGTTTTTTGCTTTTTCTATTGTTTCATACGAAAATTTGCACTATTTTTTGTTTTTGCTAAGTGAAAATCTTTGAAGTGGGTTATGGAGAAAAATTATGAACCTGGGACCCTAAGCTACACAGTAGAGGATGAAGATCGTATCTTCAAGGGGATTGATGTGGATGCAGTCTTTTTAAGTGTACCATCTATAGTAGATTTGAAACAGAAGTATGAAAGCTTGGCTAAAAAGATTCTGACAACACAACTGCATTTATCCACAATGTCTGAATACTATAAGGCTAGGATGATACCACGTGGTCTGCGGTCAAATGTGAGGCCAAATTTAATGTTTGGTGATTCTTTTTTCTGCTCCCAATTTTGCAAGATCTCAAATAAATATGGGATGGATCTGTTATTGGTTAATATTGACTTTTTACAACATGAATTAAAAAGAGTATTGACTGAACATGGCGGTATAGAAATTAAATTGCAGGACATTCTAAAAGAGGAAGAAATGATAAAATTTAAAGAGCAAGTGAATACACGTATAACTAAACTACGCTCAGACTTGGAGGAAGGTAAAAAGAGAAAGTGGTTGAGAGACACGGAGGATTATTCAAATGGAAACATATACAACTGGCAGCGTGAGGGTGTGGGAAAATGGCGAAATACAGGTGGTAACAATTCTAATCTATCATGTACATGTGGAAAAGTTTTTTCTATAATGGACTTTGTTCATAGATACAGATCCAAGGAACAGCGGAGAAAAAGAAGAGGAGGAAGGAGACACTACCGGCAGCAAAAAAGACAAGCGGGGAAAAGGGAAACAACAGAAGAAACCACCACTGAAAAATTAAAGGAGGACTTGGTAGTAAACCTTTCAAGTAAGGTACTAACAGAGATGCAGATATCTATTCTTAATAAGGGATTGGGCTTTGGCCCGAATACACATACTGATTTTTTCCAACTGTCGTTAGACCTGCAATATTTTTTTAGATCATTGAAATTGAAGGAATGGTTTAGTACTAAGGAAAATAAATCAAAAATGGCAACTTGTGATTTTGATATGACATGTTTGGGTATAAAAAAGAAAAGCAAATTTATGCCTCCAGTTAATTCCACAGTGATTGATTCGTTTATTACAGCTGTGACTAAGGAGGTGGACACACTTAAGATCAAGGAAAAAAAAGGGGGATTTAAAAAGCCCAATATTAGGACTCAGGAAATAACAGCTCTTAATGACCTTGTCCGTGACGACAGCATTATAATAAAAAAAGCTGATAAAGGGGGGGCTGTTGTCGTCATGGACAAGGTCATGTATGTTAAAGAGATCAGGAGGCAGTTGGGGGACCCGGGGGTCTACCGGAGACTGGATAGGGATCCAAAATTTGAAGTAGCACATAAAATTGGGGTGATCCTGAAAAAAGCATTGAATGAGGGTCTGATAGATCAGGATCTCTTCGATTTTATGACAATTGAATATCCTACTACTCCAGTACTATATGTGCCTCCAAAGATCCATAAGTCTCTGGTGGACCCGCCGGGTCGCCCTATAGTCTCAGGTACAAATTCAATTTTGTCAAATATAGGTATTTTCCTTGATAAGGTATTAAATCCCATAGCAAGAGGAGCTGAGTCATATATAAAGGATACTGGGGATTTCCTACGGAAGTTGAACACTTTGTCTGTGAGCGGGGAAGTGATATTAGCGTCTTTTGACGTGGTCTCACTTTACACGTCCATAGATAATGAACGAGGTCTAGCAGCTGTAAAAAAGAAGTTGAAGGAAACGGAGGTGTCTAATGATGCTTGTTCCTTGGTACTTGACCTCCTGGAATTAGTTCTAAAAAATAATTATTTCCTATTTGGGGATGATTATTTTTTGCAATGTAGAGGTACAGCAATGGGGGCCAATATGGCCCCTGCTTACGCAAATACAGTTATGCGGGTAATTGAGGAGGACCTCGTCTATGTGTCCCACCATTATGACTATGTCGCTACATGGTGGAGATACATAGACGATGTCTTCCTCATATGGACAGGAACAGAAGGTGAATTACATCAATTCTATGAATACCTTAACGGAATAGATGAAACAATTAAATTTACTCTAGTCTGGTCAAAATCTTCACTACAATTCCTGGATGTACAGATTCTGTATCAGAATGATGAATTTACAACTAAATTGTATGTGAAAGAAACGGATAGGAATGATTTGTTACATTATAGTAGCCAGCACCCTGAAAATACCCTGAAATCTATCCCATTTAGCCAAATGACTAGGGTCAAAAAAATAGTGAACAGAAAGGAGGACCAGGAATTGGCATTGAATGAAATGATAACCAAATTCTCTGTAAGGGGATACCCAAAAAAATTATTGAGGGAACAGAAGAATAAAGTGGTACAAATGACCATGACCAGGTCAGATATTTTGGCAGAGAAAAATTCTGTCAGACAGTTGAAAAGAGTTCCATTTGTTTCAACATACAGTGAGGAGAGTGGAGAGGTTGCAAAAATAATACGTAAACACTGGAATATGTTGGGGAGGTGTCTACCGCACGTGAAAGAATTTAATGAACCACCACTTTTTTCATATAGACGCAACCAATGTCTGAAGGATAAACTCATACGTTCTGACATTGGTTCTATGAAAAAGGATGGACAAAGATATCTGACAGGTACAAAGAGGAGGGGGTGTTACCCCTGTCTCTCTTGTATTAACTGCAGACTAATGAACAAAGGTTCGAATTTTGTACATCCTAAAACTGGGCAGCGCTTTGAAATAAAACACTTCCTGACCTGTTCGTCTGAATACATTGTGTATTTACTTGAATGTCCCTGTGCTTTATGGTATGTCGGTGAGACAACGTGGGATTTTAAGACACGTATTGCTCATCACCGACATACCATAAAGAAAAAGAGGAAGGATTTACCGGTCCCTAAACATTTTATGGAGATGGGACATACAGAAAAAGATTTAAGGTTCCGTCTGATAGACACAATTCCCGTACAGAGACGGGGGGGAGACCGACAGAAATTGCTATTGAAAAGGGAAATGGAATGGATCCATAAACTAAATACATTAAGACCCAATGGCCTAAACGTTGATTATAAAATACATAGCCTATTGTAATATTTGACCTCTGGTGTATATGATTTACTACTGTGTAGGTTGACAAACATTAATTGAAATATATTTTAATTTGAAAGTATATTCTGATAAAGAAAGTCTTTTTTCTTTCTTTAATTTTATAGATCCGAGCGGAGGTTCCCACAAGCTGCAACTTGACTGTAAACATACTGTTCCATCTGCAATTGGTTTCTGTTGTGATAGCCGATATTTCTTTGTTATAGTATATCCCAGTCTACCAAGTAAAAAATAATTATCTCTATTCAGGTCCATTTGATAATTTTTATAAAATATGGGACTAGTCACCTAAACAGAAGGACACAGTATTGTGTCTATTTGTATGTGATTGAGCATACTTAACTGTATAAAGCCCACCAGGGCGGTGACTATGGGTCTCTTCTCATATATATATGAAATTGGTGCCTGTTTTTTAATCTTATTTCCCAGATTATTATCTATTAATGAATTACCCAATGTGTACACTGAGACTCTGCTGTTAAGTGATTTGGGAATTCTTGGGAATAAGAGATAATGTATGTGATGTTTTATAGTGTAGCTCTGTTCCCTATAACACTGCGTAATTGCAGTTAAGGAGCGCTTATAACGTCCAAGTAACCGGATAAAAGCGCAGGTAATAGACCAGTGTATTCACTACTGCGCAATCGCCAACAATTCTAAGATGGCGCCCGTTAATCTCGGGAGGGAGGACGCATGCGCGGGAACGAGAGAAAGGTAGAAGCTTCATGTACACTACTGCGCAGCTGCAGTGGGTGTACTGAGGATCCCGGTGCACAACGCGCAATCGCGGGATTAGTGATAGAACTACGGGATCTGCTGGACGAGAATATGGGTTTTTTTCACACGGAGCATGCGCAGTGGGATAGTGTGGACGCCATGATCACGTTAGCGGAAACAACAGGGTACAGTTGCAGCATGAGGTCCTCTAATCGTGAGATAAGTGACATCTGTGTTTTAATTAAGGCAATTATGATATAATGTTTGATATTGGTGAAAATATTGATCTGTATAATGTATGTAAATGGATTGGAGCACTATATGCACTTTATAATGCACATGTTATCACTGTTTGTATGTAATATTGTATTTATATATGGAATTTTATGTAATATTATATTGATTGGATTATTGTAAGCCCCTTGCATGGGAGCTATATATATGTGAGCACCATTTATGTTTGTCACTGCTTGAAAAAGGCTGAACGCCGAAACGTTGCAGTCCTAGGACAAATAAAACCCACATGGATTTTTTGAAGGAAGTGCTGCCTTTCGTTTTTTCATCTTTATACACACCTAGCTATAAAACACCTAAATACACAGGAATAGAGTTGTTGCACTAAACATATTCCATCAATCTGACCGCTGAAACCCCACAATCCTGGGAAACATGGCTTTGGAGAGTAACATGTAAATGGAGCTGTGGTTGATTTCCCTCTGTTGCACCATTCACATGTGGCTCATCACTCCTTTTAGATAACTCCTTTTAGAAAGTGTTGAGGGGCATTACAACATAAAAGCTAAATTCACTGATCGGGGCTGATGGGTGTTATAGAATGTGGGCTGGTGGGGTTTGTTATCCAGGGCTGCTTTTTGGTCCCAGTCCAGTCCTGCACAAGACAGATGATAAGTACAAATAAATGTAAAGTATTAATAAAATGCAACCAGCAATTCACTAAGTCCTCCCTTCCAAACTCCCTGAATCGAAAGTCACTGAATGACAAGTCACACATTTACTTCCGTTCGCACTTACTCTCCGGTCACACTTAGCTCGTGTCACACTCGATAAGGAAGAAGATTTAAAGAGTTTTGTTTTTTTTTTTCCCTTCAGCAGAAATCCAACCTACAGCTCAGTGAACTTCCAAAGGAAGGATAGCTCAGGATCTAATATATCACTGGACCAAACAGGACCTCTAATGGGTCTTTTCACAATATTCTCATTATTTAGATATAGCACATTGTGTATCTGGGAATTAAAAAATAACTTTTAATATACCACTAGTGATGAGCGAGTACTAAAATGCTCGGGTGCTCGAAGCTCGGGCCGAGCATCCCAAGATACTCGTGTACTCGGCCTGAGCACCGAGCCCAATGTTATCCTATGGGAGACCCGAGTATTTTTCTGACATGACCCCCGGCAGCATGGAAAAACCCTAAAAATGTCACAAAAGTATCAGGACAGTGCTGAAAAGGTATGGGAACAGCATGGGGAAGACCCCTTGATGCATTTCAGACCCCAAGCTCACTGATGTCAACAATGTTGTCAGACTATTACGCCACTTTTACGGACTGTCAAGAAAACGTTACAAAATGAAACCAAAACGGATTTTCATGGAAAAAATATTAAGGGCTCATACCCACTTGTGAGACAGAGTTGGTGTATGTTAGTTTTTTGGATTATATGAAAGATTTTTTTTTTTTTAATTATGTGGCACTCCCATGCCCCTGGGAAGAGACGTAAATGAAGGTCTCTTTAAATAATGTGCCCATTATAAGGAAGTGTGTGTTTTGTAACATTGCCCTAGGCAGGGAAGCCAGAAATTGGGAGACACCAATATGCCCCTGGATAGAGGCGTGCATGAGGGCCTTTTAAAAAAATGTGGCCATTGTAAGCAAGTGTATCTGCTGTAGTATTTCCCTAGGCAGGGAAGCCAAAGGTTTGGAGGCACCAAGATGCCCCTGCATAGAGGCGTGCATGACGGCCTCTTTAACTGATGTGCCGATTTTAAGCAAGTGGGTCTGTTGTAGTATTTCCCTAGGCAGGGAAGCCAAAAATTGGGAGACAACAATATGCCACTGGATAGAGGCGTGCATGAGGGCCTCTTTAAATGATGTGCCCATTTTAAGCAAGTGGGTCTGTTGTAGTATTTCCCTAGTCAGTGAAACCAAACATTGTGTAGCACTTCAATGCCCCTGGAGACATGCATGAGAGCCTTTTCCAAAAATTTGCCCATTTTAAGCAAGTGGGTCATTTTTAGTATTGCCCTAGGCAGGGAAGCCAAAGGTTTGGAGGCACCAAGATGCCACTGCATGGAGGCGTGCATCAGGGCCTTTTCAAAAAAAGTGCCCCTTGTAAGCAAGTGTGTCTTTTTTAGTATTGCCCTAGGCAGGGAAGCCAGAAATTGGGAGACACCAATATGCCCCTGGATAGAGGCGTGCATGATGGCCTTTTAAAAAAATGTGGCCATTGTAAGCAAGTGTATCTGCTGTAGTATTGCCCTAGGCAGGGAAGCCAAAGGTTTGGAGGCACCAAGATGCCCCTGCATAAAGACGTGCATGAGGGCCTTTTAAAAAAATATGGCCATTGTAAGCAAGTGTATCTGCTGTAGTATTTCCTTAGGCAGGGAAGCCAAAGGTTTTTAGGCACCTAGATGCCCCTGCATAGAGGCGTGCATGAGGGCCTTTTAAAAAAAAGTGCCCATTCTAAGCAAGTGGGTCTTTTTTAGTATTGCCCTAAGCAGGGAAGCCAAAGGTTTGGAGGCACCAAGATGCCCCTGCATAGAGGCGTGCATGGGGGCTTTTTCAAAAAATGTGCCCATTGTAAGCAAGTGTGTCTTTTTTAGTATTGCCCTAGACAGGGAAGCCAAAAATTGGGAGACACCAATATGCCCCTGGATAGAGGCGTGCATGAGGGCTTTTTCAAAAAATGTGCCCATTGTAAACAAGTGTGTCTTTTTTAGTATGGCCCTAGGCAGGGAAGCCAAAAATTGGGAGACACCGATATGCCCCTGGATAGAGGCGTGCATGAGGGCTTTTTTAAAAAATGTGCCCATTGTAAGCAAGTGTATCTGCTGTAGTATTTCCCTAAGCAGGGAAGCCAAAGGTTTGAAGGCACCAAGATGCCCCTGCATAGAGGCGTGCATGACGGCCACTTTAACTGATGTGCCCATTTTAAGCAAGTGGGTCTATTTTAGTATTGCCCTAGGCAGGGAAGCCAAAAATTGGGAGACACCAATATGCCACTGGATAGAGGCATGCATGAGGGCCTTTTAAAAAAAATGTGGCCATTGTAAGCAAGTGGGTCTTTTTAGTATTGCCCTAGGCAGGGAAGCTAAAGGTTTGGAGGCACCAAGATGCCACTGCATAGAGGCGTGCATGAGGGCTTTTTCAAAAAATGTGCCCATTGTAAGCAAGTGTATCTGCTGTAGTATTTCCCTAAGCAGGGAAGCCAAAGGTTTGAATGCATTGAATGCACCAAGATGCCCCTGCATAGAGGCGTGCATGACGGCCACTTTAACTGATGTGCCCATTTTAAGCAAGTGGGTCTATTTTAGTATTGCCCTAGGCAGGGAAGCCAAAAATTGGGAGACACCAATATGCCACTGGATAGAGGCATGCATGAGGGCCTTTTCAAAAAAAGTGGCCATTGTAAGCAAGTGTGTCTTTTTTAGTATTGCCCTAAGCAGGGAAGCCAGAAATTGGGAGACACCAATATGCCCCTGGATAGAGGCGTGCATGAGGGCCTTTTAAAAAAATGTGGCCATTGTAAGCAAGTGTATCTGCTGTAGTATTGCCCTAGGCAGGGAAACCAAGGGTTTGGAGGCACCAAGATGCCCCTGCATAGAGGCGTGCATGACGGCCTCTTTAACTCATGTGCCCATTTTAAGCAAGTGTGTCTGTTGTAGTATTTCCCTACTCAGTGAAGCCAAAAATTGTATAGCACTTCAATGCCCCTGGATAGAGACATGCATGAGAGCCTTTTTAAATGATGTGCCCATTTTAAGCAAGTGGGTCTTTTGTAGTATTTCCCCTAGTCAGGGAAGCCAAAAATTGTGTAGCACTTCAATGCCCCTAGATAGAGACATGCATGAGAGCCTTTTTAAATAATGTGCCCATTTTAAGCAAGTGGGTCTTTTGTAGTATTTCCCCTAGTCAGGGAAGCCAAAAATTATGTAGCACTTCAATGCCCCTGGATAGAGACGTGCATGAGAGCCTTTTTCAATAATGTGCCCATTTGAAGCAAGTGAGTCTGCTGTACTATTTCCCTAGTCAGGGAAGCCAAAAATTGGGAGACATTGTGATGCCCCTGGGAAGAAACATGGAGGAGAGCCTCTAAAAATTGTTCCCATTACAAAGGAGCGGGTCTCCTGTACTTGTAATGCCCATTCTGGAAGCATGGACTAAAACATTTACCCCTGGGGGGTATACATGAAACCAATGCCAAACTTTAGAACGGTTAGGTGCATCATCATCATAAATATGATGTAAAAAAATTATGGTTTTTGTGGCATCATGAACCACGGTCACACTGATTACATGATGGTGGCAGATGAGGAGAAGGAGGAGCAGTACAGCAAGTAGCCAAACGCATGAAGTCTGTACCGATGTGTGGGTGTGCGGAGGTGCATGGGAATCTACCGGGACAAAATTTAAATTCCGCTATCATTTGGTGGTGGTGTGGTGAAGTCAGGCTCAATCCAACCCTTGTTCATCTTGATTAAAGTCAGCCTGTCAGCATTTTCAGTTGACAGGTGGGTGCATTTATCTGTAATGATTCCACCTGCGGCACTAAAAACACACTCTGACAAAACGCTAGCGGCAGGGCAGGCCAGGTCATCCAAGGCGTAGAGAGCCAATTCCTGCCACGTGTCCAGCATGGATACCCAATAATTATAAGGCATTGAGGAGTCTAGGAGCACTTTAGTACGATCAGCAAGGTACTCCCTCAGCATCTTTGGAAACTTTGCATTCCTTGTGACACTACCCCGCACCTCAGGGCCTGTGGTACGGGAGGTGCTGAGAAAAGTGTCCCAGATCTTTGAGAGTGTTCCCCTACCTCTGCTGTATTGGACTTGTGCCTCTCTCTGCCGGACACCTTGGTTGTCCACTGAATCATGACCTCTGCCGCTAGTGTTTTCAGAAGGGAATTTTTTTAATAATTCCGCCACTAGGGCCTTCTGGTACTGCAGCATTTTTGTAGACCTCTCCGCTTCGGGAATAAGAGTAATAAAGTTCTCTTTGTTGCGTGGGTCTAAAGTGTCACCAACCAGTAATGAGTGTCCGTCAAGATCTTGATAACACGAGGGTCACGACACAGGCAGCGGAACATAAAGTCAGCTATGTGCGCTAGACTGTTAACAGTCAAGACTTCTGGGTCCTCACCAACATGATGACTGGCCATGCTGACCTCCTCCTCCTCCTCTCCCCTGTCCTCTGGCCATCCACGCTCAACCGACGGTCTGATGGTTGTGCATGTATTACCGTCAATTCCGAATGAAAGTAGCTCCATTTCTTCATCCTCCTCGTCATAGTCCTCCAATGCAGGTTGGGATGAGATGAGGCTGGGCTGTGTGTAATCACCCTGTACGGTTTCTTGCTGCAACTCATCCTGCTCCGCCTGCAATGCATCGTCTTTGATTTTGAGCAGAGAGCGTTTTAGAAGACAGAGAAGCGGGATGGTGATGCTAATGATGGCGTTATCGCCGCTCACCATCTTGGTGGACAATTGGAGAGAGACAGCACCACATACCCAACGGGATCCTTCACACTTTCTTTATTCCAGCACACCAAGCGACGTTTCGGACTGTGTCCTTTCTCAAGCATCTTGGTGGAGTCCTCAAAGTTTTGGAGGACGGTACATATGTCGGACATCCATGTCCACTCCTGAGGTCTTATGTGTGGAGTTTGAACCGTATACCGACGGCCTAGTTGATGCTGGTACTCAACAACTGCCCTCTTCTGCTCTCAAATCCTGACCAACATGTGCAGTGTTGAATTCCAACGCGTGGGGACATCACACACCAGGCTGTGAGCCAGAAGCTGCAAACGCCGCTGAAAGCCGGCAAGGCCGGCAGAAGCAGTAGGTGACTTTCTGAAATGGGCACACAGGCGGTGTACTTTGACGAGCAGATCAGACAGCTCCGAGTATGATTTAATAAACCGCTGAACCACGAGGTTGAGCACACGGGCCACGCATGGAACATGTGTCAGCTCGCATCGCCTCACAGCCGCCACAAGGTTCCGGCCATTGTTACACACGACCATGCCTGGCTCTAGGTTCAGCGGTGTGAGCCAGTGATCTTCCTGCTGTTTCAGAGCTGTCCACAACTCTTCAGCGTTGTGGGGTTTGTCACCTGTGCATATTATAGCTTCAGCACAGCCTGTTGCTTAGCCGAGGCAGTGCTGCAGTGCTTCCAGCTTGGGACTGGTGTGGAGGGTGAAGTGTAGGAAGAGGAGGAGGAGGAGGCTGAGAAGCATGACGTGCCAGAGCTGTAGAGTGTGGGTGAAACCCTGACAGAGTTAGGGCCTGCAATCCTCGGTGTCAGAAGGACGTGTTCCGTCCCAAGGTCAGACTGGGTCCCGGCTTCCACAATATTAACCCAGTGTGCTGTCAGAGAGATGTACCGGCCCTGCCCGCAAGCACTTGTCCACGTGTCCGTGGTTAGGTGGACTTTGCCTGAAACTGCGTTGTTAAGGGCACATATGATGTTTTGGGACACGTGCTTATGTAATGCGAGGACGGCACACCGGGAAAAATAGTGTCGGCTAGGGACCGAGTTACGTGGGACAGCTTCTGCCATCAGGTTGCGGAATGCTTCTGTCTCCACCAGCCTAAAAGGCAACATTTCCAGCGCAAGCAGTCATGAAATGTGTGCATTTAGAACTGTGGCATGTGGGGAGTTGGCAGCGTATTTGCGCCTGCGTTCCAAAGATTGGGGTATGGATAACTGAACGCTGTGCTGGGACAAGGACGTGGCTGATGATGGTGCTACTTCTGCTTGTGCAAGTACAGGTGAAGGACAGGAGGCATCTTTGCCTGCAGTATGGACAACAGTGGAAGACGCAGCTGTGTCACCCGCAGACAATGCTCCTGTACTCTGCTGTACATCCCACAAAGCCATGTGCTTGATCATGCTGGTGGTGGTCAGGCTATCTAGTTTTGCTACCCCTGCTGATGCTGGCATGGCAGGTGTTGCAAATGGCCTCTTTCGAATTATCTGAAGACACCTTAAAAAACAGCCAGACTCAGGAAGACCTAGCAGTTGTACTGGCAACATCACTCGTGTTGTTGCTCCGGGGAACAGTTGCCTGCCTTCTGCCTGCGGACACCACCCTGCTTCTTCCGGCCTGTTGTGATGCTATGCCTAACTTCCTCTGTGCACTGCTGTCCTCGCTCT
Organism: Allobates femoralis; assembly: GCA_033576535.1. Classification (NCBI taxonomy): domain Eukaryota; kingdom Metazoa; phylum Chordata; class Amphibia; order Anura; family Aromobatidae; genus Allobates; species Allobates femoralis. The sequence goes on along the minus strand of JARQOC010000005.1, from coordinate 363,875,234 downwards.
GCATGTCCTCCTGCCAGGTTGGGTCAGTTACTGGATCATCCACCACGTCGTCTTCCACTTCCGCACCCTGGTCCTCCTCCTGACTTTGTGGCAATTGTGTCTCATCATCGTCCACCTCTTGTTGAGACACGTTCCCACTGTTGCCTTCGTGAGACCGTGGCTGCTCAAATATTTGGGCATCGGTATATACGATCTCCTCATGACCCACTTCAACTGGAGCTGGCGAGAGGCCAGAATCTATGAATAGATAAGTGAACAGCTCTTCAGAGTGTCCAAGTGTGGGATCAGTTATGTCCGGGTCCGGGCATTCGGCATGGGGGAAGGAAGGAGGATCAGGGTGTGGAATGTGCAGTCCAGTCTCACGGCTACTGACACTTGACTGTGTGGAAGACAGGGTATTTGTGGTGGTGCCAAACTGACTGGAAGCATTATTCGTTATCCAACTAACAACCTGTTGACACTGGTCTTGGTTTAATAGTGGAGTACTGCTGCGTTCACCTAGAAATTGGGACAAGAAAGTCGAGCGAGATGATGTGGGCGTTTGTCGTGGCGCAATTCGAGCTTGCACACGGGCTCGCCCTCTGCCTGCACCACCATCACTTCCAGTTCCTTGTCCCTTGCGCATTTTCAATGTGGTGCTGACTGTATACAGCTAAACTAGTGCAGACAAGAGTAGGTTTTTAGCACGACCCTAAGTTTTGAAATTAAGGCCCTGCAGGTGGACTAGTCAGACACAAACGCTGACTACAATAGCGAGTCTTTTGGCGTATCCTAATTTACGCTGCAACAGACAGTAGCAGCACTTAGATGCAAATTTAGTGCAGACAAGAGTAGGTTTTAGCACGACCCTAAGTTTTCAAATTAAGGCCCTGCAGGTGGACTAGTCAGACACAAACGCTGACTACAATAGCGAGTTTTTTGACGTATCCTAATTAACGCTGCAACAGACAGTAGCAGCACTTAGATGCAAATTTAGTGCAGACAAAAGTAGGTTTTTAGCACGAGGCTTTTGGTGTACCCTAATTAACGCTGCAACCTACAGTAGCAGCACTTAGATGCAAAATTAGTGCAGACAAGAGTAGGTTTTTAGCACGAGGCTTTTGGTGTACGCTAATTAACGCTGCAACCTACAGTAGCAGCACTTAGATGCAAATTTAGTGCTGACAAGAGTAAGTTTTTAGCACGAGGCTTTTGGTGTATCCTAATTAACGCTGCAACCTACAGTAGCAGCACTTAGATGCAAATTTAGTGCAGACAAGAGTAGGTTTTTAGCATGAGGCTTTTAGTGTACCCTAATTAACGCTGCAACCTACAGTAGCAGCACTTAGATGCAAATTTAGTGCAGACAAGAGTAGGTTTTTAGCACGAGGCTTTTGGTGTACCCTAATTAACGCTGCAACCTACCATAGCAGCACTTAGGGTCGCTTTACACACACCAACTTCTGTGTCCAACTTCTGAACAGATCTCTGGTTGCAAGGAAATCATGGACACATTGCTCCATTTTGTACACAGCCACAAAATGGAACAATGTGTCCATGATTTCACTGCAACCAGAGATCTGTTCAGAAGTTGGACACAGAAGTTGGTATGTGTAAAGCGGCCCTTAGATGCAAAATTAGTGCAGACAAGAGTAGGTTTTTAGCACGAGGCTTTTGTTGTACCCTAATTAACGCTGCAACCTAGAGGAGTAGCACTTAGATGCAAAATTAGTGCAGACAAGAGTAGGCTTTTAGCACGAGGCTTTTGGTGTACCCTAATTAATGCTGCAACCTACAGTAGCAGCAATTAGATGCTAAATTAGTGCAGACAAGAGTGGGTTTTTAGCACAAGGCTTTTGGTGTACCCTAATTTGAGCTAAAACCTATTCCTGCCTATAGTGAGCTAAATAAATCCCTAAAAGCACGGTTTTTGAGATGGATGAGCCTGGAAACCTGCCCCAGATGCGATGCAGGCTGGTATAATGGCACAGCGAAGTTTGGTAGATACCCTGCCTCCCTGCCTGCCTGTATACTGCTCTATTAGTCCTCAGAAGGACTGTTGTGGTAATTAGACTAGCAGCCCTGTGCCTCTACTAGCTGAAAGGCCACAAATCTGTCCCTCAATCAGCAGCAGCTCTCCCTACACTGACTGTCTAATGGCGCAGAGTGACAAGCACAGCGCGATCAGGTCTTATAAACACCTGATCACGCTGTGCGGCCAGCCAATCACTGTAATGCCACAACCAACATGGCTGTGGCATTACAGTGTCTGTCAGCCAATCCCTGCATGTGGGCTGGCTCTGAAAAGAGCGCTAACAGGCAGGGAGGTGGACCCCGAGCATAGCAAGAGTATCGCGAGATTACTCGGTACTCGCCGAGTACCCCGAGTACCGTGATATTCATGCGAGTACCGAGTAGTGACAAGCATACTCGCTCATCTCTATATACCACTTAAAAGGTGGCTTTGTCCTCCCAAACACAACATAAACGAATTTAATGAGAATTACACCCACAGACCAACACACACAGATACAGGGTATCCTTTCATGCCCTGGCTGGCCACTTGACCTTGTGAGCCCCGCCTGTGCAATGCTTTGTGGTTCAAACCAAACAACACCCTTTGGCTGTATTGGGTCATACCCACACACGTTCATTCAGACCAGCTGGATGAGCAAAGAAGGGGGTCATTACCCAATTTCCATTCAATAGACAATGGTCCACCATAGGACAGGTAAATACCCCCTTGCGAAAGTCACTCTAAATGGAACGATCTCAACGTATTCCCAGTGGGGCGTCGCCGATATGTTTCGCCCAATCCCAAAGGATTGCTAGAGAGGCTACTATGTCTTAAAGCCTAGATATTGATACGGTACTGCTATAACCCTAAAGAGCCCTACGGCGAAACCTGTCGGGAGGCACCTGGGCAGCTGTATAGGGACAGTGACAGCTAGGGGTAGCTGTGGACTGCCCTTGTCAGGGCGGGAGTATAAGGAGGAGGCGGCAGTTTATACCCTGATAGGGCAAGTGCGCAGATGTCTGCACCGGAACCATGACATACCGGTCAGCAAAAAACACCAGCGGAACGCAGAGGCGACGCCCCACTGGGAATATGGTGAGATCATTCCATTTAGAGTGAATTTCGCAAGGGGGTATTTACCTGTCCTATGGTGGACCATTGTCTATTGAATGGAAATTGAGGAATGACCCCCTTCTTTGCTCATCCAGCTGGTTTGGCTGAACGTGTGTGTGTCTGACCCAATACAGCCAAAGGGTGTCGATTGGTGTGAATCACAAAGGATTGCTCAGGTGGGGCTCACAAGGTCAAGTGGCCAGCCAGGGCATGAAAGGATGCCCTGTATCGGTGTGCATTAGTCTGTGGGTGTAATTCTCACTAAATTCGTTTATGTTTATTTGTCAAGTGTGGCGAGGAGAAAGCCAACTTTTTAAGTGGTTATTTTTTAATTCCCAGATACACAATGATTTATGTGAACATCTTTCTTATACAAACTTGACTGTAATATAAATATTAATATAGATAAATATGGCATATAAGGAAGATAAAAGAAAAAAGAAAAACAAATTTAAAATTATTGCTCCACAATAACTACAACCCCTGGCAAAAATTATGGAATCACCTGTCTCGGAGGATGTCCATTCAGTTGCTTAGTTTTGTGCCATGTCTGTGATCTGCTTTTTTTCTACAAAATGAAAGTCATTTCAAATGGCAACTCTGTGCCTTGAAGAAACACTAAAAGAAATCTTGAAAAAAAAAAATGTGCTAGCCAGTAATGATTAATTTTGTAGACCAAGCAGGGGGAAAAAATAGAATCACTCAATTCTGAGGTAAAAATTATGGAAACACCCTGTAAATTTTCATTCCGTAAACTAACACCTGCATTAAATAAGATTTGCTCGTTAGTCTGCATCTAAAAAAGAGTCATCACACCTTGGAGAGCTGTTGCACCAAGTGGACTGACATGAATCATGGCTCCATCATGAGAGATGTCAATTGAAACAAAGGAGAGGATTATCAAACTCTAAAAAGAGGGTAAATCAACACGCAATGTTGCAAAGGATGTTGGTTTTTCAGTCAGCTGTGTCTAAAATCTGGTCCAAATACAAATAACATGGCAAGGTTGTTAAAGGGAAACATACTGGTAGACCAAGGAAGACATCAAAGCGTCAAGACCAGAAACTTACAGCAGTGTGTCTCCAAAACAGGAAATGCATAACAAAACTAATTAGGAATGAATGGGAGGAAACTGGAGTCAATGTCTGTGACTGAACTGTAAGAAACCGCCTAAAGGACATCCACTTGAGAAAGACATCTGTTATGTCGAAACATGTTGTGGCGTGAGGACCTGTAACATCCACTGTTCATATTAAATTTGAAGGTAATAAGCTATAGGATCCAGTGCTTGTAATCTGTTCCCAGCGCTCATACTATCATACCATTCCATTTCATATCGTGTTCAATTCCTCCCTTCGGGGAGTGTGGTTTGAGAGCAGCTCAGGAACAGAACCAGACCTACACAATAGGATCTGCCCCTCTCTAGGGTTGGGAGAGCCGCTGCAGCTCCATTAGGATCAAGCTGAAGGGAACTTCACCTCTGGAGTAAAGAGTCTCCGTTTGCTATTAATCTCACCACAAACGCAAATACCTAGTTGTGCAGGCCGCACAACTAGTAAATGTGAGTGAAAACATCATTTATCAATTACCTCAGCTTGATAGATGCACAGCGTGGCGCAACAATATATTTTTGTCTTTTCCTAAAGGAAATGGGATTTACATACAGAAAAGCTAAACAAAACCATCATTAAAACCTAAACAGAAAAAAACGAGGTTACAATGGGCTAAGGAAAAGCAATCGTGGACTGTGGATGACTGGATGAAAGTCATATTCAGTGCTGAATCGCGAATCTGCATTGGGCAAGGTGATGATGCTGGAACTTTTGTTTGGTGTCGTTCCAATGAGATTTATAAAGATGGCTGCCTGAAGAGAACATGCAAATTTCCACAGTCATTGATGATATGGGGCTGCATGTCAGGTAAAGGTACTGGGGAGATGGCTGTTATTACATCTACTATATAATCTCCTAATCATGTCTGACTGATACCCACCAACCAATGTGCACCACGCTTGCAAAAAGTCACACGCATCTACTATATAATCTCCTAATCATGTCTGACTGATACCCACCAACCAATGTGCACCACGCTTGCAAAAAGTCACACGCATTCAAAATTAGATGATTATATAGAAGCTGTAACCTGGTGACAGCGATGCATAGGCATTGCTATCGCCAGGCCACATGCATACAGCCGTGACGACCTCCGGCACCGATACCTGCCGCCCCCACCTCACCTTCCCCCCTCGCCTTCCTCCTCGCCTCCCTCCTCGCCTACCCCCTCACCTCCCGCTGGTCTCACCTGTCTTCTCCCTGTACAGCAGTCATGTGACAGGGCAGGCTGATGTGACATCACACAGCCGCCCTGTCACATGACTGCTGTACACACTACACAGTGCGACTCTGCAGCTGCAGAAGATTGGTGAGAACAGAGGAGGGCGAGGGGGATCCTGCTCCATGACTCCATCCTGCCCCCCGCCTCCATCCTGCCCCGCCGCATCCGTCCTGCCCCCTTGGCTCCATCCTGCCCACCTGGCTCCAACCTGCCCCCCCGCATCCATTCTGCCCCCGCATCCATCCGGCTCCCCCCTGGCTCCAACCTGCCCCCCCGCATCCATCCTGCCCCCCCCGCATCCATCCGGCTCCCCCCCGGCTCCATCCTACCCCCCCGGCTCCATCCTGCCCCCCACGACTCCATCATGCCCCCTGGCTCCATCCTGCCCCCTCAGCATCCATCCTGCCCCCCCAGCATCAATCCTGCCCCCCGCATCCATCCTGCCCCCAGCATCCATCCGGCTCCCCCCCGGCTCCATCCTGCCCCCCTGGCTCCATCCTGCCCCCCTGGCTCCATCCTGCCTGCCCAGCATCCATCCTGCCCCCCCAGCATCAATCCTGCCCCCAAGCTCCATCCTGCCCCGCTCGCTCCATCCTGCCCCCCGGCTCCATCCTGTCCCGCTCACTCCATCCTGCCCCGCTCACTCCATTCTGCCCAGCTCGCTCCATCCTGCCCCCCCTGCTCAATCATACCCCACCGCTCCATCCTGCTCCCCCCGGCTCCATTCTGCCCGCTCACTCCATCCTGCCCCCCGCCTCCATCCTGCCCCACTCGCTCCATCCTGTCCCCCCACTCCATCCTGCTCCCCCCGGCTCCATCCTGCCCCGCTCACTCCATCCTGCCCCCCTCCTCCATCCTGTAATGTACCGCTATATACCACAGCGCTGCTATACATGTACTGTAATGTATCGCCATATGCTATAGTGCTGTTATACATGCACTGTAATGTACCGCCAAATACTATAGTGCTGCTATACATGTACTGTAATGTACCACCATATACCATAGTGCTGCTAAAAAAAAAACTAAAAACTATGTTATGTACTGTAATGTACCTCCATATATTATAGAGCTGGTATACTAGTACTATAATGTACCGCCATATACTATATTTAAAGATATATTTATTAGTCAACAAGGAAACAACAAAAGTAAGTTGAGATGAAAGAATTTCAACATATACATAAATTATAAATATAATGAATGCATAGTATACAAATTCAGAGAAGAAATAAATAATATAGGAGAAAAACAATATAGACAAAAGACATAATTCGAAGAAATAAAATAACCAAATATTTACAACTGACACGACGATTATGAGTATCTAAAAAAAAACAACAACTAAATAGCTCTTAGCAAACTAAGTACAATCAAAATGATAAATGGAGAAATTCAGGCTAAATTAGGACAGATGAAATGTAAGAGTTGGTATATACATTCGAACCCAACTCGCCCATTTCGTCATGTACTTCAATCTAGCATGCATACCCTCTAAGAGCAAACGTGAATTCAAATGAGTTGTGCAATGCTATGCAATCCATAAAGTCCTCTATGGCTGGAACACAATCACTCCTCCACCTAGAGGCGATAAGATTTTTAGCTACTAATAGGATATGTAAGGCCAAGAATCTTTTACATTTTGGGAGATCGCATATCCCAATCAACAATACAGCAGAGTCAAAAGTTAAGACTATGTCTAAATCTAAAACTAAATTGGTCAGGGACTGGACATCTAACCAAAAGGAACGTAACTTTGAGCATGACCAAAATATATGACGGACAGATCCCACTAGTCCACATTTTCTCCAACATAAATTAGAAACAGTAGGGTCTATCTTATGTAGTTTTAAAGGTGTAAAATACCACTTGGTATATACTTTATATTGAGTTTCCAGAAGTGTTAAGCAGGGGACAGAGGAGTAAATAGTTTTTAAAATGATGGGCAATTGGTTATGTAAAGTATGATTATCGATGTCAAGTTGGTGATCCCATACTGTATAGAATCTAGAATTATTAAAAGTCACATCCTTATTAAAAGTTTTATAGATATTATTACTTTTCCACACAAGTTGGCTTCCACTGTGACGAAGTAGGAGGTCAATATTGTTAGGTAGTGTAAAATCTAGACGTGGGTTGTTTAAAGTCTCATGCAGTAAAATCCAAGTAGGTCTGTCAGATTCAGGTAGGCTGAAATGAGAAGAGACAACCTCAAAAGAGGCTAACCTCTCACCATCAAACACGTCAGACACATACCTAATATTCCTACTCTTCCAGATAGTCAAATTAAGAGATGAACACAACCAGGAAAAAATATCTATTGGGAGCCAGACAGGAGAAACTGGAGAGAAGATGGTTTTAGAGGTCTGATTAAACGTCCTCCAAGCCTTGATAGTGGCCTTAAGTGGGGTTTCTAGGGGAAGTCTCTTTTTTGGACTAAGGAGGTATAAAACAATAAACAATGCAGGATTCTGTTGCTTCATGATGGATCGTTCTATATTTACCCAGGATGGTGAGTATTCAGTACTCCACCATCGTGAACTAATTTGAGTAATGATAGCTAGATAATAGGCCCTAAGATTGGGGATACCTAAACCTCCATGTAATTTATGTTTTTCAAGAGTGGTAGCTGCAATTCTAGGAAATTTCCCTTGCCAAATAAATCTGCTAAGTTGTGTCTGGAGACGTTTAAAATATTTCTGAGGGATGACCATAGGGAGGGAATGGAAGAGGTATAGAATTTTGGGAAGTAGCAACATTTTATAGGCCGCAAAACGTCCCGTCCAGGAAACCTCTAAATTAGACAGATAAGACACATGTTTCGAAAGGGATTTAACAATATCTGATAAATTTTTATCAACCATGTTAGATAGAGGTTTAGTAATGGTGATTCCCAAATAGGGAATTTCTGACAGTGACCAGGAGAAATTAAATTCAGTTTTTAGAATATCTAATAGGTGATGTTCAATATGATAGGGCAAAACCTGTGTCTTATTAGTATTCAATTTATAATGAGAGACTCCAGAGAATCTCTCAACAATGTCCATCAGATTCCTAAGAGACACCAGAGGATCCGATAGAATAATCAGTAAATCGTCTGCAAATAGAGATGCAACGTGTTGACGCCCATGTAATGGACATCCCCGGATCCCCTCATGTGACTGCATTGCCTCGACCAATGGTTCTAAAAAGAAATTAAATAAAGTAGGGGACAGAGGGCATCCCTGTCGAGTTCCATTGGTAATTCTAAAGGACAACATTATTTGTTAGAATTTTGGCGGATGGATGGGAATACAAAGCTCTAATAATATTAAATATGGGACCAGAAAAAACAAATTTTTTAAGGGACTCAAATAAAAACAGCCAATTTACACGGTCAAAAGCCTTTTCGGCGTCTAGAGAAATCAGCAAAGTGGGAAGATTTGACCTTTCTACATATGATATAATATGGAATAATCTTCTCGTGGCGTCCATAGTACTTCTGCCACTGACAAAACCCGTTTGGTCAGTATGAATTAAGCGAGTTGTATACTTAGATAGTCTGTTAACAACAACTTTGGCTATAATTTTAGCATCAGTGTTTAAGAGCGAAATGGGCCTATAATCTCTGACATTTAGGGCATCCCCTTTATCCTTGGGAATGACTGTAATTAATGCTTCCTGCATTTCTGCAGGAAGAAGGGATGACATGGAGGCCGAAGTAAGAAGTCTAGTTAAATAAGGTGTCAGGATGTCAGCAAAATTTTTGAAATATTCATTAGATAATCCATCAGGCCCAGGCGATTTCCCAGTTTTGAGGGATTTCACAGCTTCTGTAATCTCAGATTTCTGAAAGGGACAATTAAGAAGATCCACCTCTTCAGTAGTCAGAGAGGGAATGCTTACGGAACCCAGAAAAGAGTTAATATCCAACAGAGAGGGTTGTACAGACCCTGGACTTAAATTTAAATTATAAAGATTTTTATAAAGTGCAGGAATTCACTTGAAATAGCCTCTGGGTGTCTGAAAAATCAACCCCTGCTTGTTTTTGATTAGTAGAGTCCTCCTCTTTTGTCTCATCAGTTTTATTCGATGGGCGAAAAATTTATTAGGTTTATTGTGACAAATATAATAATTTAGTTTAGAAGACTGAATCATTTTGTTATACTCAGAAATTAAAAGGGACCTTAATTATATTCTAAGCTTTAAGATTTTAAGCTGGGTAGACGAAGAAGGAGAAGCTATTTGTGATTCTTCTAGGGTACGAATGTCAGCTACCAGAGATGCAAGTTTGGCATTAGATTGTTTTTTAAGACGTGAATTTAGTTCAATCAACTTGCCCCTAACTACTGTTTTATGGGCTAACCACAATGTCTCAATACTAACTGCATCACCATCGTTCTCTTTAAAGTAATAATTTAGAGTGTCTATCAATTCCTTTCTTGAGTTGGGATAAGAATAAAGAAAGGTATTGGCCCTCCAAATCCTAGTGGATGAAGCACCCCCTCTTGGGACCAACTCAAAAACTATCAGGGAAAGATCAGACCAAGTCTTTGGCAGGATATTGATCTTTTTAATTTCATATATAGAGACACTATCAGCTAGAACTAGATCTATTCTAGATAAGGAAAGCTGGGAATCCGAGTAGAATGTGTATTCTCTAGAAGTGGAATGAATACATCGAAATACGTCATATAAGCTCTCTCTATCAATCCAAGGATTCAAGGTTAAATTAGAAACTCCACGAGTTCCAGAGGAATCCAAAAATGCATCAGGTATTACATTAAAATCCCCAAAGAGAATTAAAGAACCCTTACAATTTTCCGAAATTAAAATCATTAACTCTTTCAAAAATCTAATCTGACCCTTATTAGGGGCATACAGAGTAACCAAGGTATAATAGACACCACTAAGCCTACAGATTAAAATGATATATCTTCCCTCTGTATCTACAATAACAGTCTCCTGTTCAAATTGGATGTTATTTCTAATCAAAAAGGCGACACTCACCTTCTTTTTTTTCTGAGAGGCTAAGATAATAGATGAAAATAACTTATTTTCAAATTTCGGAGGATTATCATTAGAAAACTTAGTCTCCTGCAACCCCGCAATATCTATTTTAAATCTAAATATGTCTCTCCACAGTAGATACCTCTTATGAGGGGAATTTAGGCCATGTACATTCAGGGACATGAAATTAATGGCCATAAAAGCAAATACCGTATATACTCGCGTATAAGCCGAGTTTTTCAGCCCAAAAATTGGGCTGAAAAGTACCCCCCTCGGCTTATACGCGAGTCAGTGCGGGGGCTGCTGTATACAGCGGTATAAAGCAGCCCCCGCATCCCCAGTAATGCAGGGCCCCCCCCTCATGCTCCGGTCACCTGTAAAGCAAGTTATACTTATCAGTGCCCGCTGCCGTCCGCGCCCGCCGCTGCCGACATGCGATCCTCCATCTTCATGCATCTTCTTCCTGCTTCTGTGCGCGTCGCAGGCAATGACGTCATTACCGGCGACGCGCACAGGAAACAGGAAGAAGATGCATGAAGACGGAGGATCGGGATGTCGGCAGATGCGGGCGCGGACGGCAGCGGGCACTGATAAGTATAATTTGCTTTACAGGTGACCGGAGCATGAGGGGGGGGCCCTGCATTACTGGGGCTGCCTGTATACTACCACTGGGGCTGCTGTATATAGGGGCCCTGCATTACTGGGGCTGCAATACCACTGGGGCTGCTGTATATAGGGGCCCTGCATTACTGGGGCTGCAATACCACTGGGGCTGCTGTATATAGGGGCTGCAATACCACTGGGGCTGCAATACCACTGGGGCTGCTGTATATAGGGGCCCTGCATTACTGGGGCTGCAATACCACTGGGGCTGCTGTATATAGGGGCTGCAATACCACTGGGGCTGCAATACCACTGGGGCTGCTGTATATAGGGGCCCTGCATTACTGGGGCTGCAATACCACTGGGGCTGCTGTATATAGGGGCTGCAATACCACTGGGGCTGCAATACCACTGGGGCTGCTGTATATAGGGGCTGCAATACCACTGGGGCTGCAATACCACTGGGGCTGCTGTATATAGGGGCTGCTGTATACACCACTGGGGCTGCAATACCACTGGGGCTGCTGTATATAGGGGCTGCAATACCACTGGGGCTGCTGTATATACCACTGGGGGCTGCTGTATATAGGGGCTGCTGTATACACCACTGGGGCTGCAATACCACTGGGGCTGCTGTATATAGGGGCTGCAATACCACTGGGGCTGCTGTATATACCACTGGGGCCTGCTGTATATCATACTGCTGGGGCCTGTATACCACTGCTGGGGGCTGTATACCTGTGCTGGGGTCCACCCTCGGCTTATACGCGAGTCAATAGATTTTCCAAGGTTTTGGGGGCAAAAGTAGGGGGGTCGGCTTATACACGGGTCGGCTTATACACGAGTATATACGGTAAACGAAGTAACGTCAGTAGAGAAAAGACTTACTAAACCATGCAGCCAAGAGATTTCTGGGATGAAATATAAAACATTCATCGTGTCAATAAGTACTAAAAGAAAAAAAAAAAGAATAAAACAAGAACAGAATAATATCAAGAAATATATACAATAACGGACTATATGGAGCAGTTACAACTAACTGATGGAAAAAGCTCCTTGGGGAGAAAAAAGGCCTCTCACCCACAACAATTAATAATGTAGTATATACATCTAAGGGTAATCACCTCAGCGTTTCAAAATGAAGTTCTGTTTAACCCAATATAAGTATTCAGGATACTGGCGGGTCAGCAATGCCAAGCTCTCTTAAAAGTTGAAGACCCTCCTCCAATCCGTCTATCACATGAGAAGTAGGACCCCGCTTAAAGCTGATTCTGGTCTGGGAGAGCCATCTATACATAATACCATTAGCCCTCAATATCTTGGTGACCGGCGTCGGAATTCTACGTTTGGACAATGTTTCCTTTGAAAGGTCTGAAAAAATTTTAATATCATGAAATGGACTAGGTAACGTCTCATGCTTCTGCATGTAGGTGGTGAGGAGATTTTTTGTGTTTTTAAAGCTAAAAGTAACCAGAGTGTCTCTGGGCAACTTCTCCGGGACAGATGTGGGTTTAGGAAGGCGAAACGCTTTATCCAGCAAACACTCTACATCCGACAGTGAGGGTAACACTGTTTTAATCATTTTTTTAAGGTAAGGCTGTAATTCAGACCTTGTGACTGTCTCAGGAATTCCCCTCAATTTTAAATTGGACTGTCTATTAGTATTGTCAAAATAATCCAGTTTACTGGACAATGTTTTATAATCCTGTTTAGTTTTGTCCAATTCTTTTCTAAGAGAGCTATTAATTTTAGACAGTCTTATTATCTCGGCCTCCATAACGTCAGCTCTGGTAGTTAGGGTGGAGAGTGCTTCTTTAATATCAGAGAACTCCATTTTCATCTGATCAGCGAAGCTGTGGAAGAGGTCAAGCAAAAAGTCCCTATCTACTGGCCCAGCCTGACCCCTCATTTTTTATTTATTTTTTTTCAATTCTTTATTTAATTTTTAAAGACAACAAAACATGGTACATAATAATGTATTACCGTACGTGTTACATATATCTGTTGGTACCTATGTCTTCCTTATATAGTACTTTGACAAAATAAACATGTTCTAGAACTTAAACAGGTGGTTTCTCAGTTTTTGTACATAAATGGTTAGACGTCACAATATTTGTATTTCTTTCTAGAAAGTTATACAGTTTCCAAATCGTAGAGTTGTATGACAGTAAAGTTTTAAAGTTGTAGGTTTGTAAAGTTGTAGAACTCCCATGGCTAGCGACCAGCGGCTTGTTATCCTCGCCTCCGAGGAACCTCTCACGAAACCTCAGGAAGCGTGTAGATGTTAGAGTAGGTGTGGGGGAAGGGGGTCGTCGCGGCTCCCCATCTAGTTACACATTTCACCTTACCCCGTTCTCTCCCTCCATGGTTGCCATGTCTTAAGAAAGGAGTCATGGGTACACATTTCCCAGCTAGAGAGTTCTTCTAGTCTATGTAGTTCTAAGATTTTGGCTAGCCATTCTTTCACTGTGGGTGCGTGTTGTTGTTTCCATTTCTGAGCAATTAAATGTTTCGCAGCCCCTATCATCACTGGGGCTAGCCCATGTTTTTTGGGGTTATATTTATCTGATGGGAGCGATAAAAGAGCTTCAACTGCAGTTAGATCAGATTCTATAAGATTCATGGATTTCAATATTGCATTTACTCCTGTCCAGAACTCGCCTAGCCTCTGGCATGTCCAGAATATATGGGTCAGATTGCCCCTCGATATCCCGCACCTCCAGCATTTCGGTGACTCCGTCAACCCCAAATGGAACAGTTTCTCAGGAGTGTAGTACCATCTCGAGAAAAGTTTGTAGGACATTTCCTGTAGCAGTACACATCTGGAGAAACCATGCGAATTCTGGCAGAGTTTTATTTTTTCATCTCGAGAGAGCGTGACACCGAGTTCAATCTCCCATGAATGTACGGAAAGTGGGAAATCAGTTGATGTGTTGTCAAGCAAATTATTATAGATCTTAGAAATAATTTTGGGGATTGGTGGTTTCACGTTTATCAGTATCTCTAGCCATTTCCACCGAGTTGAAACTATCAATGGGCTTCTGATCTTTTTTATGTAATGGGCCACGTGTAATTCTTGTAGGAACGTCTTTGGTTGTTTTTTGGCTTCTATCGGCCACATATTTCTGCATGGGATATCACGTCGTAGTAACCTGGAGATGGGTTTGTTCGGTAGAGTCTTCCATAGATCATATGGATCTGAAAATTCGGCATCTATCAGATAAGGTATAAGCCTCATCGGTATCTTGTCCAAAAATCCGCATTCAGGGAAGCGAATCGGGACCGTCGTACGTCTTATGGCTAATGTAGTGGCAAGAATCTCATCAAAATTGTCTTTGTCTGGTGTGCTATCTGTCCATAATAGACTTTGCGTCTCAGGATGTAATAGTTGAAGTTCAATGTGTTGTTTATTATCCTGAGCAGCCATATGAGTGAGTTTCAACCATCTAGCTAAGTGAATGGCTTTATAATAGGAAATGAGGTCCGGTAGTCCCAAGCCCCCCCGTCTCTTAGGAAGCATTAGAATTTTAAGTGAAATCCTAGCTCTCTTATTTCTCCATACGAATTTAGAGATTATACGATTTAGGGAGCGAAAGAAGAGGCTGGGTAAAAAAATTGGGACCATGTTCATAACATAGAATATTTTGGGAAGAATATATGATTTTATGGTATTAACTCTTCCTAACCACGAAAGCAGTGGTAGGTCATACGTTCTTAATATGTTTTTAATATTACTGATGAGCGGTATAAAGTTATGTGTGTATAGGGAATGAGGGTCATTCGTGATTTGTATACCTAAATATTTAAGTTTATCTTTAAGCCATTTGAAGGGTGTGGAATCTCGGAGGGGTTGCATCTCCGTCCTGGAGGCTGTTATGTTTAGAGCTTCCGTTTTATCCCAATTGATTTTATAATTAGACAATTCTCCAAAAGTGTCTAGGAGATCAAGGAGCTCCGGCACCGCCACCAATGGGTTGGATATCATCAATAACAAGTCATCAGCGAAAGCTGCTGTCTTGGTCTGAATGGAACCGATGTTAATTCCTTGTATTTTATCGTTTTGACGTATCGCTTGCATTAACATTTCCATAACCACCACAAACAAAGTCGGGGAGAGAGGACAGCCCTGCCTGGTTCCGTTACTGATTTTCAATTTGTTGGATAAAAGGCCATTCACCCTGACCCTTGCCGTGGGGAAGGCGTATAAGCCCAAAATCGCCTCTATAAAGGCAGGAGGGATGGCAAATTTGCGTAGTGCGCTGTCCATGAACTGCCAGCTTACACGGTCGAAAGCCTTCTCGGCATCCGTAGAGAGGACCACAAGAGTCTTCCCCGTGCGCTTAGCATACGAGACGGCTTGTAAAGCTTTAGTTGAATTGTCCTTTCCCTCTCTTCCCCCTACAAACCCGACCTGGTCAGGATGAATAAGGTCTCCCAGAACCAAGTTAATTCTGTTAGCTAAGAGTTTAGCCCATAATTTCATATCTGTATTCAGTAATGAGATTGGTCTGTCATTTTTGCACAGGGTGTCATCTCTCCCCTCTTTTGGTATTACAGTGATGTAAGCTTCAAGAGCCTGTGGCGGTGGAATGGAGCCCGACAGCAAATTGTTGAATAGTTTTTCCATATGCGGTATTAGTGTATCTGCAAATTTCTTATAATAGGTTATAGAAAATCTGTCAGGACCTGGTGCTTTCCCATTTGGTATAGATGTCAGAGTCTCCTCAATCTCTTTTCTTGTTATTTTGGCCTGAAGTAGTATTTGGCCCTCAAGAGAAATCTCAGGTAATTTGAGCGTGTTGATAAAAGTTTGAATTTTGTCATTAGCAGTGACAGGATCTGACATTGAGTCTGAAGGGCGTAAGTTGTATAGGGAGTGATAATATTGTCTAAATGCTTCCGCAATATCTTCCGATTCAACTAGATCTCCTTTGCCGACCTTCCGGATTCGCCGAACACAACAATTCTCTTTTTGTTTTTTAAGCATTTTCGAGGTTAGCTTGCTTCCTTTATTGCCGTGCATGTATACCCTATGTCTACAGCGGGCAAATATTTTGGCTGAGTTGATGTTCAGCAAATCTTTCAGTCTATTGCGAAGCATCGTCAGATCTGAGAGTGTGGTATTGCTTTGTCTACTCTTATGTATTCTCTCCGTCGCACTGATCTGATGTAGCACGGAGGAGATTTCCTTTTCTCTCTGTCGTTTGACATGAGAGCCAAGGGCTATCAGTTCTCCCCTTAGCACCGCCTTGTGTGCTTCCAGATTATTGGTGTGACCGTGTCATTTAATATGTTTTCCCTGAAATATCTACCCAGGGAAAACTCTATCTGGGCCAGATGATCGGGGTCCCCTAGTAAAGATTCGTTCAGCCTCCAGGATTGGATTCGCCGAGGTATGGTGGGTACCTCAATCTCTAGCAGTACAGGTGCATGGTCAGAAATCGTAATATTGTCTATCGATGTGCTGCGGACTAGTTTGATACATTTTTCTTGCAGTAAGAGGTAGTCAAGTCTGTGGTATGTATTATGTGGGATCGAAAAATATGTATAATCCTTTGTTGTAGGGGGTTCTATTCTCCATGGGTCTACCAGGTGGAGGTCTCTCAACCTATTTAGAAAACTACTCCTTAGTTTTGAAGAGATTGAGGATTTCCCGTTGGAAGCGTCTATCAATGGGTGCATTGTCAAATTAAAGTCACCTCCCACTACTAATATACCCTCTGTGAACAGGTTTAGTGTGTCTAATGTTTTGGAGAGCCATTGTACTTGCCCTTGATTTGATGCATATATATTGGCTAATGTTATTGTCGTATTGGCTAAGACTCCTTTCACGAAAATATATCTGCCTTCTGCGTCAGACAGGTGGTCTTTTATTTCAAATGGGCAATTTTTCTTAAAAGCAATACTGACCCCCTTTGATGCTGAAGTAGAGCAGCTATGAATCCAGGTTGGGTATCTAGAATAAGCGGTGTTAGGTGTTCGTCCTTTTTTAAAATGTGTTTCCTGGAGGAATAGAATTTGTGCGTTTTTTTTACTTAATAAATGTAGGATCTGACTGCGTTTGGCCGGTGAGTTCAAACCTTTCACATTGTAGGAAGCCACAACGACCGTCCCCCCCGTTCCTCCGTCAGTCGCCGCCATGGGAGTTGTTGAAAAGTATCGTCTGTATCATACGTCTGTAAGAGAAAACCATCAGAACATATATCGAACTATTTACATATAAGTAATTCAAACTCATCTTTTGCAGGGGGGGGTATAACTCCCAATGTATGAAGATGAGTATAACTAATATAACCTCAAGTGGTGGAGGTAATTACAGCATTATAGAGGTAACACAATATAACTAAAAAATATCAGATAGGAGATTATCACATCCAATCGCAACGTTTCTCATATCAATCTTATTGTTACAATTGGAACTCTTGTCTCTGAGTGATAAAAAATAAAATAGAAAAAAGGAAATAAAAAAAAAAAAAAGGGGGGGGGGATGGGAGTTTAAGAACATATATTTTTTGCTACCTTATTGGTAATCTATAACTGTTTCTTCCATTTTTTTCTTTTTTTTTCTCTTTCCCTTCTATATTATTAGCTTAAAAGATCGGTGTAGCAGAATCCATTGAATGAAAGTAGGGGGGTGTAGATGAAAAGGATCAGATCTCAAAGAGGGGAAGCAGAAGAAGGGGCATGGCAGGGGGAGGAAAGGTAAAAGAACTAAGGTAAAGGTGAAAAGGGGGTTCTCAAACCGTAGGTGTATTAAGGTCAGTAATTTCGTACATCCTGCGTCAACAGTCTTAAGGATATTCTTTTCTGTAGCACTGGAGCTTCCCAAAAAGAAACGATCGGCATCAGTCCCAGTATCTACAAGAAATAAAAAGTAAGAGAATAGACAAAAAAAAGTGTAGCATCCCTTCTGGACTCAGGCTCGCTTTTACAATCAAGTGAGATCCCTCTTGTTTGAGTTCTTCTTTGCTTTCGGGGAGGATGACTTCTTCTTGATGGACCACTCCGCCGGCCTGGTTAATGTTGGGAAATCCATACCCATGTCTACAGGAAGCCAAGATGGAATGTTGAAAGGTTCAATCTGGAGTGGTTCCCAGGATTCTGATAAGTCCTCCGGGGTTCTTATAGTAATTTGTCGTCCCCTTTAGATATTCCCAATCCAAACGGAAAAAGCCATCGGAACCTAAGGCCCTTAGCCACTAGAGCGTCAGTCAGAGGTTTAAGAATTCTACGTTTTGCCAGCGTAGTTGGGGAGATATCCTGATAGATCTGGATTGTTGCTCCATCGTAGCTTAGTGAGGAATTTCCTCTTGCTTCTTTAAGGATAGCAGCTGTGTCAAGATAGCTGAGCAGCCCGCATATTACATCTCGCGGCGAGTCTCCGGCGGCTGGTTTTGGTCTTAATGCTCTGTGTACTCGTTCGATTATTATGACCTTAGCTCTGTCGGGACCTAGAATGTTCGAAAAGATGTCCATTGTAACATTATGAAGAGCTTCAGGGGCATAGGTCTCTGGGATACCCCTCAGGCGGACATTTTTGCGTCTGCTCCTATTTTCTTGGTCCTCTATTGATAGAAAGATGGAGTTGAGATGTTTCTGGTGAACCAGGACATGATCCCTCAAGGTATGTGACGCATCCATGATATTTGTCTGAGTGCTCTCCAATGCTTCTACTCTATGGCCCATGTGTTGTAGATCCGTGCGTAGGGTGTTGATCTCTTTTGACAGTTGTTTTGTATTTTCTGCCATTAGTTTTCTCATGAATGAGCGAGTTAAAGGTTCTTCTATCATGGAATCTCCATCTGAGTCCTCCATACTTAAATCTGAGTGACCCATGGCCTGGGTAGGTTGTGTATTTTGCAGTTTTATTTTAGATTGGGATGTTGTAGAGTCTTTCCTTTTTGTTAAGTATTTATCAAGTTCTCCTTGGGTGTTGTTATCTCCTGTCGCTGTGTTTTGCCTCGTTAAGCTTTTTGCCCAATCAATTTGTGTGCGCACCATTTTTATAGAGTATTCATCGGGCATCAAATTTCCACCACTAGAGGTTTAACAGTCTATTATTACAGCATAATGATTGTTTGGTTCCCTTCCATAGGGAAAAAGAGCATTTGTCAGAATGTTGAGATTTATTGCTGGCAATTACTTCTGAGGACCACTAGATGGTGCAATCCTGCTGTATTTTGTCTTTCCTGGTTGGGGAGAGGGATAGCTGGGCGCAATGACTCTGATTGATCACCAGATGGCACTCTAAAGCTCAGTCTCTCCAAGCTAGGTAATACTGTTAGGGGGTTGCTGCAGTGAGGCACCTTCAGAGTAGAGCTGCTGGTAAATGCAAAAGTTTGTGTGCCAGCAGTTGTGTTTTCTTTGTTAGTGACCTGCAGCTCAGAGCCAATGTCTCCCTCTGGAAGGTCTATTTAGGGAATCTCAATACAGTGTCCATATGGTGTCGCAGTCCTAGGAGAGGGGAAGAGAGGGGAGGCTCAGTGTAGATCTTTGCCCTCTCTGTGCATTAATGTTGTAGCCGCTTCTCTCCCTCTCTCTCCCACAGACCAGGCCAGCCCACCGAGCAGTCTCCTGCATCCCTTCTGCCCTGTATGCGGCGGTGAGCTGCTTGAGGTGTCTTGTCCCCAGCGGGTACGGGTTACACACCTAGGGAGGCAGCGATGCCGCCCGAAATCACCGGTGACGGGCTTCGGCGGGCGCCGAAGGAGTTCAGCAGTCTCCAGGGGAAGGAGTCGGCGGGACCGGTGTTGGGGCGCCAACTCTCTATGACAGTCCGGGGTCCTCTCAGCGGGCCAGACACCGATCCTCCGGTCCCGGCCGTCCGTGAAGACCGGCACACAGTGTCCGCGGCAGGCTCCCTCAGAGTCGTACCTGTGGTGTCTCTGCAGCCTCGGCGCTTCTCTTCCCGCCCGCCGCGTATTTCTCTCTCCTCTCAGTGCCAGCAGGTGTGGTATTTACACTTCAAGCTCCGGGGGTCCCGTCGTCTCTGGTGGCTACATACCAAGTTCCCTGACCCTTCATTTTAATAGATAAGGGAGAGGAAGTGACCCTAGGTCTTTGTTTAACAGGGGGGGAACCAGAACTGTCACCCCCTCCCGAGTCCAATTCCTCCAAAGTAGATCCAACCAAAGCAGAACTCCCAGGGGGGCTTATGTCCTTACGTTTTGAGGTCTGCTTCAAGCTGTCACCACCCCTATTATCTAGGGTGTCCATATCTGAGCCCCGTATGTGAGAATCTATTTTATCCACCTTCTTTTTGTGTTCGCTATCCAAAATCAGCCTAGCTGTAGATGGAGTGCATTTAAGATGGGGTTTAGTGGACCCACCCGTAGGATTCATAGTGACCTTATCTGTCTGCCTACGAGACATAGTAAATAAAAGGAAGGTGTCTAAACAGTATCAGGATTATAAAGCTTAATATAAAAATATCAGTGTGGCTATATATTCAACCTCAATGTTAGAATCTGGTCACCGTCAAAGCTAATTGAAACAATGCCCAAATCCCAGCAGCACCAGTACACTGTAACGCCACCCACACAAATAAGAAAACAGTTAACTTAAATAAACATATACATATTCTTGAGATCTGCTTCACACTCCGGAAATCCCAGGGTCTGCGAAGCTTGCGATCGCCGGAGGCCCTCCGACCTCACTTGCCCACGCAGAATCCTCAGATGTTATGAGTCTTGAATATTGCAGAAAAGTCACCAGTAATATGTATATATCAGATATACTGGACCAATACAATGGCTTAATATCGTGAATGAACTAGTAAAAAATCCAAATTTGTCCAATATAGTATAATCGTCACTAGTAGATGAAAATAGGATCCAGGTGGAAAGAGAAAGACAATAAATATGCTTGAGTAAAATTCTTAAGTATCGGTTTTATCCACAGGAGCATTGAGGCTGTAGGTTTCTGTTAATAAAAACCACAAAACAAACAATACTAGTCCAAAAATAGTTCTGAGGGGTCTGGAGAGACCCAGGACAACTCTCCAAAGGGTTCTGAGAAGAAATTAGGGTGGCACAGCAAAGCACAAAGCTCTGAAAGCTCTGAAGTAATTCCGGTGTAAATTCCAACGTAAGCTCCAATGGATTAAACAGGAGCTACGCAATATGCATAAGTAAAGTTCTTAAGTATCGGTTTTATCCACAGGAGCACTGAAGCTGTAGGTTTCTGGTAATAAAAACCACAAAACAAACAATACTAGTCCAAAAATAGTTCAGGGGGGTCTGGGGAGACCCAGGACAACTCTCCAAAGGGTTTTGAGAAGAAATTAGGGTGGCACAGCAAAGCACAAATCTCTAAGAGAAATGCTGAATCTTGGATTTTTTGACAGAAAAAGTCCAAAATCATAGGTGCCAATCCAAAAATAGGTTAGGAGGGTTCAGACTATCCCAGGGTAACCTCCTGTAGAGGAACACCCTAGAAATTAAGAGGTACAATATTGCTGCCAATGCAAGCCTGTCAGATGCCTGTCAGATGTCTGTCAGATGTGCCCAAATCATGGAAATCAATGGAAAAGTCACACAGGCTATCTCTCAAAGTTTCTTTCAGTATACTGAGAGATTTGAAGCCTAATTATATAAAATTTGGGGATTATTAGGCAATGAAGATATTATGAGGTGACTAGGCAGCCATTATTCACGAGGTGACAGCACAATCCTTTACCTCAGGCAAATTTGATGACTGGACTCTGAGGAGAATTCTTCTTAAAAGTGACCACTGACCCAAACAAAACGTTCCCAAGGTGATTACCAGCTTGATAGTAGATCTTTTTTCAGTTGTCAAAGTCCTTTTGAGGGCATTTAGCCCAGTCGCTTATTGTTGTGGGGAGAGCACAGGTAAAACCCTACACCATTACCATTAGGCCACGCCCCCTCCCGCCATATACTATAGTGCTGCTATACATGTACTATAATGTACCCCCATATACTATAGTGCAGCTATACATGAACTATAATGTACTGCCATATACTATAGTGCTGCTCTACATGTACTGTAATGTACCGCATATACCATAGTGCTGCTACACATGGACTGTAATGTACCTCCATATACTATAGTGCTGGTATACTAGTACTATAATGTACCGCCATATACTATAGTGCTGCTATACATGTACTATAATGTACCGCCGTATAATATAGTGCTGCTATACATGTACTGTAATGTACCGCCATATACTATAGTGCTGCTATACATGTACTAAAATGTACCGCCATATACCATAGTGCTGCTATACATTGCTGTAAAGTACCGCCATATACTATAGCGCAGCTATACATGTAATGTAATTTACTGCCATATACCATAGTGCTGCTATACATGTACTGTAATGTACCTCCATATACTATAGTGCTGTTATACAAGTACTATAATGTACCCCCATATACCATAGCGCTGTTATACATGTGTTGTAATGTACCACCATATAATATAGTGCTGCTATACATGTGCTGTAATGTACCGCCATATACTATAGTGCTGCTATATATGTAATGTAATGTACCACCATATACCATAGTGCTGCTATACATGTACTCTAATGTACCTCCATATACTATAGTGCTGTTATACAAGTACTATAATGTACCGCCACATACTATAGTGCTGCTATACATGAACTATAATGTACCGCCATATACTATAGTGCTGTTATACATGTACTGTAATGTATCGCCATATACTATAGTGCTGCTATACATGTACTGTAATGTACCACCATGTACCATAGCGCTGCTATACATGTACTGTAATGTACCTCCATATACTATAGTGCTGTTATACAAGTACTATAATGTACCCCCATATACCATAGTGCTGCTATACATGTGCTGTAATGTACCGCCATATACTATAGTGCTGCTATACATGTGCCGTAATGTACCGCCATATACTATAGTGCTGCTATACATGTAATGTAATGTACCACCATATACCATAGTGCTGCTATACATGTACTCTAATGTACCTCCATATACTATAGTGCTGTTATACAAGTACTATAATGTACCGCCACATACTATAGTGTTGCTATACATGTACTATAATGTACCGCCATATATTATAGTGCTGCTATACATGTACTGTAATGCACCGCCATATACTATAGTGCTGCTATACATGTACTGTAATGTACCACCATGTACCATAGCGCTGCTATACATGTGCTGTAATGTACCGCCATATACTATAGTGCTGCTATACATGTGCTGTAATGTACCACCATATACCATAGCGCTGCTATATATATATATGTAGTTCACTCACGTTGACTGAACAAGTTCTGTCAGTCACAGTATGTCAACTACATATATATTCTAGAATACCCGATGCATTAAAATCGGGCCACTATCTAGTCTTCAATAAATGCCCAAGTTTACATTGATATTTTGGACACTTTTCTTATCCCATCAATTGAAAGGATGTTTGGGAATGATGAAATCATTAATCAAGATGATAATGTATCCTGCCATAGAGCAAAAACTGTGAAAACATTCCTTGTAAGAAGAAACATAAGGTAAATGTCATGGCCTGCAAATAGTCCAGATCTCAACCCAATTGAAAATCAAATGGTCCATGACAAGGCTCCAACCTGCAAAGCTGATCTGGCAACAGCAATCAGAGAAAATTGGAGCTAGATTGTTTATGAGTACTTAAGCAGTGAATCCCTGGCATCATCTCCGAGGTCGGAATGGTAGAGGTGCGACCCAACTGTTTGACTATTTCTCGATCCATGATGTCCAAGAACATCCTGTCTTCTATAGACATCGCTGCCTTTGTCCTGTAGAAGACTGTACAACGTATGTGGTCTTGTTCACCCTCATAAGCGTGGTCGTCACTGGAACTGCGAAAGGGCAAGGCAGGAGAGTACTGCTCGGCAATTCTTTTACCAGCGAACTACTCTGACATGGTTGGAAGAGAGACGAACCTTCATTTTCTATTGTGCTGTGAGCATACTGTTGACTGAGGTAGGCTTCTGTGCTCCTCCTAGACAGACATCTCCTATAATGACCCATTCAAGATCGAGCCTCTGTGCGTATGGAGTGTTCTGGAAGCCACTAATATATTCTCCAGTCTTATGGACTCATAGTATGTCTCTTCGAAGGAGTAAAGCTATTTAAGCTTCTAGGTCCACCTCAGGTTTCAGGTGAGCTATCTGTCTCAGGGGGGGGTGATGTGCTGCTACCTCCGGTGAAGGTATCTCGGACCTGTTGTCAGGAATCTGGTTGCACTCCAGAATAGTCGATAGCGGTATGATGGTCTGGCCATCTATGGATTCCACTTTGTATTTGGTTGCTTTCCACCCCGCTGGCTCAATAGTACCTGCACACGCCTTCAAGGAGTAGGGAGAACCGGAGCCTATAATGCTGAAGCTGTCGAAGAAGATGGACTTGGCTAGAGACCTGTTGCTTTGGTCATCCAGGATTGCATATATATTGATCGCTTTGTCCTTGTGGCCCACTGGGTAGACTCAGACAAGGCAGATTTTTGAACAGGACCTTCTTCCTTAGTCCTCTGCTGATCTCCGTACATTGAGAGGTGACCACAGGGGTGTCTGCGTCAGTATCTTTCTGCTTTTCATCGTGCTCCTCTGCTTGTGACAACACTTGTGGGGGTGGTCCAGGGTGCAAAGCTGCCGCATTCGGCATATTTCACGCTAGCTTCATAGTTCCTGGCATGATGTGATGTTGTAGCAAACCATTTCAAGCAGATGTTGTATTTCTTGAGTGAACCTTTGCAATCTTCTAAAGACCTCTCCCTGAAGGCTCTGCACTTTAGTAAAGGATGTGGTTTCCAATGTAGAAGAGACTGCTTACTGACGTCTTGAGGTTTGCCCTCTTCTGGAGGAGACTTACTCGCATTGTGAGGAAGACCTGTGGAAACATTGTTAGTTTTGTGGACTGCCACTGGTGTCCTATTAGGTTTGACACCGGGGGCAGTGGGACATGTCAGAGTGAAGTCGAAACTAGGGTCATTTCAGATTTTAACTTTTTGGGTGACAAAATCTACGAACACAGTAAAGGGAGGGAATAGTACGTTATGAGTTTGTTTATACCGTGAACCATATGTGACCCATTTTTCTTGTAGGTTGTAAGGAAGTTTTTGCACAATCAGATTGACACCCATGGCTGTGTCCAAGAATGCCAATCTGGGCAAATCTCTTCTGCCTGAGTGATCTGTAGCTCTATTAACAAATCACTTATTTCTCTGAGCTTTTGGTAACCTTTAGACCCTATTTTAGGGAAATCATCAATGCATTGTATAAAGCATTTTCTACGGCTTCTATTGAACCATGACATTCATCAAGTCTTTCCCACACCTTCTGCAGACCCATGAGTGGATGCTTTACATTAATGTCTCTTATTCTTTTGGCATGCTCGACCGACTCGCTTCCAAGCCACTTTACCAGGAGATCTAGCTCCACGCTACAAGAAAGGTCCAGACCTCTGATGGCATTCTGAAACAAGGCTCGCCATGACCTATAGTTCTCAGCATAATCAGTAAACTTTACAAATCCTTTTGTAACCACTTCTCTACGAGTAAAGGACTTTGCAAAGTCCATGGTGGCTTGGTCAGTGCTAATACAAGCCGACGTGTTGTTGTTCTGTCGACTGTGTGGTGTGTAATCATAGCCGTTAGACGCTTTCTGCTTTGGGTAGTCTGTGAATACCTTTCTGATGGGGAAAGTGTCTCTTTAAGTTATGGAAGTTATGCCTTCTGCTCGGTAGATCAATAGCTGTGGCAAACGTCTCTGCGCTAGACACCTTCTTGTTTGCAGTAGTGAAGTTCAAGGTTAGATCACTGGTAATAGGCATAGGCTGGTTGATCATCAGTGCATCAGGGCTGTCATTTATTCCAGAATGCTGAAGGACGTACTCTGTGACGCGCTGTGTTGGATCCTGCTGGTCTAGATGTGATCTGAGAACGTTGCTGCATTTCTTATAACCAGGGTTCTCCACAGTTTCCAAGTATTCTGCTTTAGCAATTGCAGCTGCTGCCTCTTTTTCTGTGGCAAGCTTTGCTAGAAATGCTCCCAGACAAGCCCTCTCTGCTTCTTGCTCTGCATGCAAGCGAACCTTTTCTGCTTCGTGCTCTGCTTGTCTCAGCTTTAGTTGCATCTCG
Source organism: Allobates femoralis (assembly GCA_033576535.1). NCBI lineage: Eukaryota > Metazoa > Chordata > Amphibia > Anura > Aromobatidae > Allobates > Allobates femoralis. The sequence continues at coordinate 363,849,064 of JARQOC010000005.1, read as the reverse complement.
TGCGGCGAAAGAGAACCTCACTTTGGCCGCCTCGACTTCAGCACGAGCGGCAGCGGCAAGCTCTGCTATCGAAGACTTGTTAGGTTGTGTTTGTGACCTCGTTTTAAGTGAGGATGTTCCACTTTCAGACAATGTGTGTTTAGCTGCAGGCTGCTTGGTAGTTCAATGAAGACCTGGGTCTATGTGTGAACGTGCCTCAGTGTGGCGGGACCAATGTTGCGCTTGCTGGTAGACTGCACTCTAATTACTTGTGACTATATGGCAGCTGCTGTGATACCCGTATCCGATGCAGTGTGAGTGGTAGCGGTCCCATACAGTCCGATCAACTACCGCTTGCAGCCAGCATCCATTTTTACTGTTCTGCTTTCATCCACATCTGGTGCTGTGTGGATTCCGGCATACAGCCTAACCCTTCTTCACAAACCAAGTAAACAGACTGAGTTTCAGTAGCGTTATTGGTGCAATGATATGAATTTGGCGGGTAAAAACTACAATACTTATAGTCTGAGTCAGCACTAGGAACATCACAGAAATCAGCACAGTGATAATATAACACAAAACCATACATTAAACATGAGTAACTGTGGCAAGATTCATAGCAAAATGCACTATTTTACACAGAGGTATTTCCTAACTGTATACAATTCAGAGGACACTAACTCAAGATGGAGGATTTTAGACCATGCTTTCTGAAACAGTGGCCGCATTATGACCTGCCTAAACGGCTTCTAAAACACAGATACAGTCTTAACTACAGTCCTCACCAGATATTGTTGGACAGGGGGAGTAGTTGTAAGGAGGGAGAAGGAACCAGGAACATGTGTCTTATCTCTCCGGGGCGAAGGAAATGTCTGCACGTCTCTCTTTCTTCCCGGGGAAGCAGAGGGGCGATCCCTCAGAATACACTGATCTTAAAGGGCAAGACTCCTGTGTCTGTAGGAATGCAGCTGGTTTGTGTAAAACACATTCAAACAACATAAAGGGGTAACATGTTACCTCTACGAGTTGTAACAGGCGTTAAACTATAAATACTATCTTTACTGCGCATAAATGGGCAGAACAGCTTTTAACTTTCTGTCCTTCACATATGAAGCTCTGTGCATGCCATTATTCAGGCGACCTTCCACATATCCTTTCATTAGGAACTGATTTTCACTCTTAATTTCATTTAATACTAGTAATGGATTTGAGAACCTGCTAAACCAGGAAACCGTTTGAAAAGATAGTAAAACTCACAAGAGCCCTTGGAGATATCTAAATCAATGTGTGTTTGCAACACTTAAAGATCTTTTACACAAACTCTGCAGCTCTTTATATTAGCATATTCACAAGACAAAATAAATGTAGTGTTTGATTCCAGTAGAGCAGAGCCTCAGGGGCATAGCTGGGGGGATTGGCATGGTATGTGGTCTGGGGGCAGGTGCCAACAAAACAACACTCAAGCTCTGACTATGAAAATGTTATTGCCTAAGTTCAAAAAGACATACAAAAAAACATATCAATTTTTGAATAAAAATCTCATAAAACTAAAACATAAGTGGATCTTGTTTTCAAAATTCTAGGAAGTACGTGTTAACAAAAAATACAAAGTGTCATAGTAGGGATCATTGTATTAGCCTGAGCATTTGGGCATGGAAAAGATAATAGAATATATATACAGTGGGCATGGAAAGTATTCAGACCCCTTTACATTTTTCACTCTTTTTAAAGACAACAATTCAAAGCCCTTATATTAGGATGAATTTAAAAGCTACAGCTTGTTCGTTCAATTCTAAGCTGAAAAAACACTTATGTGTTGACAAAAAAAAAATGAAACAACGTGACTTAATGTGATCCTGGAATGAGTAAGAACAGTGGTAATAATATTGCAACATGTAAAAACTTGTTGGAATGTACATAACAAGCGATATGTCTATATGAAGCAAGTTCATGTGAAGTGATCCATCTCTGTTAAAACATAGCCACAAGGCTAGTCTTACTAGACCACATTTATAAAGAAGTTATGACATCTAAATGGAGCATGACAGGATTTAACAACCAGTCCCTTCTAGCAAAGTATTTCCTTGTGCCTGTATGAATGTAAATGTAAATGTGAATGTAACCAATATTTTAAGACACATATGTGTATATAGATAGATCGATAGATAGATAGACAGACAGGCAGACAGACAGACAGACAGACAGATAGATAGATAGATAGATAGATAGATAGATAGATAGATAGATAGATAGATAAAAAACGTTAAATTAGCTGCAGCACTCCAGGTTAATGATGTAATTGCCTTTATTCTGGCTTAGGCTGGTTTCACACTGCGGTCAGATCAGGTCAGGTCAGGTCAGGTTTTGTGTTTCAAAACCAGGAGAGGAACTTGCAGAGAAAAAGTATAATTGAAAGTTTGACACCTGTTCTAGGTTTTGGAGTCACTCCTGGTTTTGAAACACAAAACCTGACCTGACCTGACCTGATCTGACCGCAGTGTGAAACCAGCCTTAATATACAAGGTATGGCTACGTTTTGGGCTCCCTCAACCTTCTTCCAGCAATCACTAACCCAAATGCCCAGGTATTTACAGTCATATGAAAAAGTTTGGACACCCCTCTTAATCTTACTCATTTTTTGGGGGTTTAAAATTGGGTTTTTGCAACAGCTATTTCAGTGTGATATATGTAATAACTGATGGACACAGTAATATTTCAGGATTGAAATGAGGTTTATTGTACTAACCGAAAATGTGAAATATGCATTATTTCAAAAATTGACAGGTGCAAAAGTATGGGCACCCTTCTGATTTTCATGATTTGAATACTCCTAACTACTTTTTACTGACTTACTGAAGCACTAAATTGGTTTGGTAACCTCATTGAGCTTTGTACTTCATAGTCCGGTGTATCCAATCATGAGAAAAGCTATTTCAGGTGTCCACTTGCAAGTTGTTCTCCTAGCCGCATCTTCTCTGAGGAGTGGCATCATGGGCTCCTCAAAACAGCTCTCAAATGATCTGAAAAAAAAGATTGTTCAACATGGGGAAGGATACAAAAAGTTGTCTCAGAGATTTAACCTGTCAGTTTCCACTGAAAAGTCCCCCCCTCGGCTTATATACTGGTCAATACAGTATACAGCAGCCCCAGTGGTGTATAGCAGCTCCAATGGTATACAGCAGCCCCAGTGGCCCTCAAATGCTGGCACTTGCCCCCCCTCTGTTGTAAGGATCCCCCCGCTGCTTAACTTACCATCCCCGGTCTTCTGCACCGCCGGTCTTCTGTGCTCCATCCTCCATGCTCCCGTCCGGCTGCATCCGGGATCCCCAGCTGTCGCAGTTATGATGACGTCATCGTGCGACGGCCGGGGACCCCGGATGCAGCCGGACGGGAGCATGGAGGACGGAGCACAGAAGACCGGCGGTGCAGAAGACCGGGGATGGTAAGTTAAGCAGCGGGGGGGGGGGGGCCTTACAACAGAGGGGGGGGCGAGTGCCAGCATTTGGGGACCACTGGGGCTGCTGTATACCACTGGGGCTGCTATATACCACTGGGGCTGCTATATACTACTGGGGCTGCTATACACCACTGGGGCTGCTGTATACCACTGGGGTTGCTATATACCACTGGGGCTGCTTTATACCACACCACTGGGGCTGCTGTATACCACTGGGGCTGCTATATACTACTGGGGCTGCTATATACCACTGGGGCTGCTGTATACCACACACACTGGGGCTGCTGTATACCACTGGGGCTGCTATATACCACTGGGGCTACTATATACTACTGGGGCTGCTATATACCACTGGGGCTGCTGTATACCACTGGGGCTGCTGTATACCACTGGGGCTGCTATATACCACTGGGGCTGCTGTATACCACACCACTGGGGCTGCTGTATACCACTGGGGCTGCTATATACCACTGGGGCTGCTATATACTACTGGGGCTGCTATATACCACTGGGGCTGCTATATACTACTGGGGTTGCTATATACCACTGGGGCTGCTGTATACCACTGGGGCTGCTGTATACCACTGGGGCTGCTATATACCACTGGGGCTGATATATACCACACCATTGGGGCTGCTGTATACCACTGGGGCTGCTATATACTACTGGGGCTGCTATATACCACTGGGGCTGATGTATACCACTGGGGCTGCTGTATACCACTGGGGCTGCTGTATACCACACCACTGGGGCTGCTGTATATACTGCTGGGGCCTGTATATACCACTGGGGAGGCTGCTGTATACTACCACTGGGGAGGCCTGTATACCACTGGGGGGGCCTGTATGCCACACTGCTGGGGGCTGTATACCTGTGCTGGGGTCCACCCTCGGCTTATACACGAGTCAATAGGTTTTCCCAGGTTTTGGGGGCAAAAGTAGGGGGGTCGGCTTATACACGGGTCGGCTTATACATGAGTATATACGGTATATAAATAAATAATAAAAAAAATTATTGAAATGAATTTAAAATTTTTTATTTATTATTTATTCATGTGCATTAAAGAGATGACTCTGTTTTAATAATAATTTTAGATATCCGGTTTTGCAAGGCTCCTCTCATGTAATATAAAAGGTTATTGATTATATAATAAATATTTAACAATAACATATTGTCATTCTTGGCGTTGGTTCTTTAACATATTTCCTTATCTGGAAGAAAACCAGAAAGAAAGGGTGCATATTAATACAAACATGTATGTTTCCACAATATAAATTTAATTACAATATGTACCTGTGATTAGTGATTATATTGTATACAATTTTGGAAAAGGTTTGTACCAAAGGTAATCTTATTGTTCTTATTATTTATCCTAAAGTACCACCCCAAATTTATAGTCTACATTTAATCTGAGGTGTTTCAGGGTCTCTAATTTGATAATCCACCTCAATTCTTTTTCCATGAGGATTTTAACTCTATCTCCTCCCCTTCTCATTTGGGGTACCATATCTATAATTCTCCTTCTCAGGTCTTTTTCTTTATGTTGTGCTTCCACCCAATGTTTTGGTACTGGTTAGTTGGTACGTTTTTTTCGTATATCATATCTGTGTTGGCTTAATCTTACTTTTAATTCTAAAGTTGTTTCTCCCACATAATATAATTTGCATGGACACTCTAATAAGTAAACCACTTGATCGGAGGAGCAAGTGACAAAATGCTGTATCTTATATTCTACTCTTGTTCTACCGTGTACAAAACTTTCTCCTTTTTGGATTTGTTGGCATGCAATACAACCTACACAGGGATAATATCCAACTCGTTTTTTGCCCGTAATAGTACTTTGGATTTCCTTTTTTGCGCTGCCTATATCTGCCTTAGTGAGCTGTTTTTGTAAAGTCTTCCCTTTTTTTGTACGCTATAAGCGGGGGGCTTAGAAACTCCTCAACTTCCGGGTACGACTTTCCTAAAACAGGCCAATGTTTTTTAACTATTTTTAGAATCTCATCTGATTCCTAACCGTATTCCATGACTAAAGTTATTCTTTTATTTTCTCTAGTCCGAGGTTTATCTACATCTTGCATCACTTTTTCTTTTTGTTGGTATAATAAATTTTTTGGATACCCTTTTTGTTTAAATTTCTCAATTAATGTATCTATAGCTAGTTCTCTATCTTCTTCGCTTACTATTCGTTTTACTCTCGTTATTTGGCTCAATGTTATGGCTCGTTTTACTTTTTGAGGGTGGTGACTTTGAAAGTGTAATAATTTATTTCTATCAGTTTCTTTAACGCGCAATTTTGTTTTACTTTTTCCATTTTGTAACATGATTTTTACATCAAGAAATTGTAGGTCTGATGTCGAAGGAACTATCGTGAATTTAATTGTACGGTCAACTTGATTCTTATAGGCATGAAATATTGTTTTATGGTACCACGTTAGAGGATGAACACGTCATCAATATATCTACTCCATTGGATCAGGTGTTTATAATGATCTGACACATAGACGTGTTCCTCCTCCAGTACAGCCATAGTTAAATTAGCATAAGAACATGCCATGTGTGCGCCCATGACTGTTCCGATCAGCTGTTTGTAATATTTGTCCTCAAATAAAAAATAATTTTCTCTGAGGCATATTTCTAACAGTGTCACAATTGATTTTTTACACTCTGTTGTATAGTTAGTGAATTACAACTTTTTCCTAACTGCCATTTTGCCCATTTCATGTTGTATCGATGTGTATAATGCTGTAACATCGAATAAGACTAATATGTCATTTTTGCGGAGTCTCCACATTGATATTTTGCTCAAAAAATGTCCTGTATCTCGAGCATATGACTGTTCTTCTCTCGCTAATGGGGCTAGTATTTTCTCTAAAAAGATTCCCACATCATTGAAAACCGAGTCTATGCCTGCCACTATGGGTCTCCTCGGGGGCTGTGTCATAGATTTGTGGATTTTGGGAACCAGATACAATACTGGAGTTTTAGGGTGTTTTATTATGAGATAGTCATATACATCTTGATTAATTAGACCACCCACTTTAGCTATATCTAATACCTTTTTAAACTGATTCTGTATTTTGAACTTTGGATCTCTGTCAAGTTCTTTATACACCTCCACCACTTCAAGTTGTCTTTTGGCTTCTTGTATATATTGGGATCTGTCCATGACGACGACTGCACCCCCTTTGTCAGCGGGTTTAATCACAAGGTCGTCGTTATGGATCAGATCCATTAGTGCCTTGTGTTCTTCTGTTGTTATTTTTGTTTTTTTTAAAATAAAATAATAATAATAAATATTATTTATATCAGCACAAGCACATTATGTAGCAAATAGCAGAAGCAAGCGGTATCCATCTTGTGGCTGTCTAGATGGTTGGCAAATACAGGATTCGAGCTGGCGTGCAGGTGCAAAATGGCGCTGAAGCCAAACCTCCTGTATCCATAGTGATGATACACAGTGGAGATGGCGTAACCGCAGACACTGCTTCTGCAACACCAAACACATAATACAAATGGCGCAGGTGAGTAATGGCTTCTCTGATGTTTTTAATACTTTAAATTAAGAAATTATTAATTGTTATGAACGGCAGGTGAGCTACAGGAGGGTAATTATGAAAATATGAGCACTTTAGGTACATTTAAGGATATATACTAATATTTTATAGCACAATTTGTATATAGCACAGAAAACAGAAAATGACACATGTAACCTAATCAGCACAGACTATGATTTTATGTTAAAAATTATAGTGTATATAATAATTGATGTAATAATTGATATATTAAGATCATTGTATATATACCTGGGCATTTGGGCTAGTGATTGCTGGAAGAAGGGCGAGGGAGCCCGAAACGTAGCCATACCTTGTATATGAACAACTTCACAGCCCTAGAAATGAATTGTTGTATGGTAGGACAGGTAGGACGCGGGATGGTCACACCAGGTTTGTGACTACGTATAACGGGCAATTTAGGAGGATACGATCATGTTTGGATTAGGGTTGGCCAATATTTTGGCGGACACAATATTAGCAAAGATTTTACCTTCAAGCCCTATGATAGCTATACGTAGATTGATGAACCTGCGGGACCATCTGGTGTCCAGCCACTATGTGGGGAGTAAGACTACATTCTTGGATACTATCCCTAAGAGGGTGGGCTGCCACCCATGTGGCAGATGTGTGGCATGCCCGAATATTATAAGAGCTTATTCATTTAGGGATTCTAAGGGAGAAAAAACCTCAAGTAGAAAGACAACTACATGTACTACAACAGCTGTGGTTTACTACGCCACTTGTCCCTGCAACAAAATTTATGTGGGACACATTACTACAAGATCTTTGAAGGTATGAGTACGTGAGCACGTCTTGGTATAAATGCGGCGAAGGATTGCCAAGACGTAGTACATCTTAAAACATTGCCAAGACACTTTTGGGAGCATCACGCATCCCAAGGTGAGCTTCTCTAAGTAAGGGGGGGGGGACCTATAGCCAAGTGGCTTGCAATGTTGGAAACTCGTTGGATTTGGAGGCTAGGCACCCTAAAGCCTGATGGATTAAATAAATATAATAGTTTCATCCCATATATGTGATAGTTGATCTTGGTTGCTATTATCGGTGTTGATCCTAATCAGGGTTTTTTTGTTCATGTTTTTAATAGGCTGCAGTCTTGGGATTCTGTTTGTGACCCTTGGAACTTGATATAAATGATGAAACATTGACCCAATTGGAATTAATATCATGTGGATCTGTACAAGAGAAGTGTACCAGAACTATGACACCATGCCTGTAAAATATCTACTATGATTGATTTGATATGCTGGACATGCTGATAATGCCACATTAAGTGTTTTGATCGGGCGGTTTTGTACAAAGACTAATTGTGTAACTAATATATATGAAAATGTATGGTGCAGAATAACATATAACACACTATAGATAGTTTTTTTTGTATATTACATTATGGATTTTATCTTTGAGCCATAAATGTTTCAAACACTGATTGTGGTATAAGACAAACCAAATTCTGTGTATATAGGAAGACAAGGGGTTAATAGGTAGTTTTCAGCTTTCTCCGGCCCCCTTTGATGACATAGTCTTGGTATCCTAAGTATCTGACAATACGGACTGACTGCCGTGATTCCATTTGTGTTGTGCGGTCACGTGATTACCATGTGACCGGAGCCCCTATGACATGTCATCAGTCATACCCACAAACTCTGGGATTATGGTGGTGTAAATTACACCACCGGGTACACGGACTCCCAATTGGCTGGCCAGCCTTTTTAAGCTCACTTTACAGCCCAGACAGACACCCCCAATGAAGGTGGAGCCGAAACGGCCGTAGGGGTCAAGGGCGCCACTGGCTGATCACACAAGGAGCACTATAGCACTTTATAGGTAATCATACTGGGTTTTCTGCTGAATAATGAGCTCAATGATGGGCTGCTAAACAGTGTGTTTATGCAACCAGGTCTTGTGGTGTGAAGGGACACCTATGAATAATTTGACCACATATTGAGTTCTGTGATATTATATAGACCGAGGAGAGATTGCATTCGGGGCTGATTGTGCCTTGCTGGGTATAATGTTTATACATATTACACCTATGTACACCCATTTGGGTATGGATTATGCTTTGTTCTAGTACCAACTGTTATGTGTATATGTTTTTCTGGTTTGAACTAGCCCTGTATACCATTTATTACTGTATATACATCTTGAGTGTGTCAGTGGTGCAGCCTGCCACATTACTGCTTGTACTGTGGTTGTAATCCCTGTTTCTACCTGTCATTAAATCACTTGTTTTTTGCAACAATTGGACGTTTGATCGTGTTTGTCTACAACTGGATTCATGTACCTAATGTGCGATTAGTCCTGTCCATATGGGATGTTGTTTGTTTTGATGATTATGGTGGTACATACAAACAAATCCCCTAATGAAAAGTATATTAACTTGTATATGAAGCCAGAATAAAGGCGATTACATCATTAACCTGGAGTGCTGCAGCTAATTTAATGGTTTATATCAAGAGCTAAGGTAAAGCTGGGCTGAACTGCACCCAAAAACGCATTGCTGCTCCATTTAGATAGATAGATAATAAATATATATATATATACAGTATTCTTTACTGATTTTTGTAAGTTTGCCCACTGACAAAGACATGAACAGTCTATAATTTTAAGGGTAGAGTAATTTTAACAGTGAAGGTACCTTTACACGCCGCTACAACATGGTGAAAACAACCAGGTAGATGAGAGAAATGTATCTTGCACCGCCAAATCAACCCGAGGTAGCAGCGTGTAAAGACGGTTGTTTCCACCCGTCACTTGCGGCACCTGTTTCAGAGCAGTGCTCTAAAACAGGTTGATTTCAACCCGATGGTAGCGGCCTGTAGAGGCGTGTAAATAAGGAACAAGAGGGTTGTTTCGACACCTTGCTATCTACCTGGGGCGTGACACAGGCTCCGGGAAACCGCCCCCCTTCAGCGATCATTGGAGGAAGCTCCTGCGTTACGATTGGTAGTCGCTGAAAAGGGCGGCATATTTAAGGAGCTGACCAATCACACTACACAATTGCTCGAGCGTCATGTATTAGTCAGCCTTCTGCGCTGACTGACCAATCATGATGCTATTGCGTTGTCCTATCAGGAGGAGACAACTGTTGGTGCAATAGTAAGAAAATGGAAGAAGACCAAAATGAGTTTCATTCGACATAGATCTGGGGCTCCATGCAAAATCTCACCTTGTGGAGTATCCAGAATGATGAGGAAGGTGAGAGATCAGCCTAAAACTACACAGAGGGAACTTGTTAGTGATCTCAAGACAGCTAACACCACTGTCACCAAGAAAACCTTTGATAACACATTACGCCATAATGGATTAAAATCCTGTAGTGCCTACAAAGTCCCACTGCTCAAGAAGGCACATGTGCAGACCTATCTAAAGTTTGCAGATGAACACCTTAGTGATTCTGAGAGTGATTGGGAGAAGGTGCTGTGATCAGATGAGACAAAAATTGAGCTCTTTGGCATCAACTCAAGTCGCCATATTCGGAAAAAGATAAATCCTGCATATGACCCAAAGAACACCATCCACACAATCAACCATGGCGGTGGAAACATTATGTTTTGGGGGAGTTTCTCTGCTAAGGGCACAGGACTACTTCACCGCATCAATCGGAGAATGGATGGAGCCATGTACCATAAAATACTGAGTGACAACTGTGGAGACACGGCGGTCAGTGGGTGCTCTCGTCCGCTGGCTCGGCCACCTTTAGAAAGACAGCATATCTGGCACCCCAGGATCCAGTTGCCTCAATACTAAGCTTTGAAGCAAGGAAAGGTACCCACCTCAGGTGAAACACACAAACACAAACAACACCTTGCCAACTCCAGGCCAGGAGGGGGAGCTCTAAAACCCGAGTTCAGGGCAGGTCCCCTATATATTCTGGTCTGGGGGTGGGATTAGGCAGTTCAGTTCCTAGGAGGACTGTAGAAGATATCCTAGGCTCGGGAGCCATGTCAAGCCCATCCAAGGAAATTGACTAGCCAGTGTGAGGGACACGTAGGTGAGGGTCTGAGGAATTGGAGGAGTAGGTGTGGGGAGCGGAGTAGTGCCAGTTCGCCCCAACACCGAGCGCAAAATGGACACCAGAGTCCAAGGTTGCAAAGGACTTTATGCCCAGCAAGCAACACCGGAGGGCGGGTGATTTCAAGTTGCTCACCCACCAAAAGGCCAGGAGACAGAGCTGCAACAGAGAGCTCAGTTAAACGCAGTGAGAAGAGAGTAACAAAAATAGAGCTCAAGCCGCCTATCATATGGCCAAGACAGAATGAGAGAGGAGAGGGTCTTAGCACCGCTTAAGCACCCAAGGCCCATAGGGAGCAGCGCAGTAGGGAGGCCTCAGAACTTGCCAGGTGTGAAAAGACTCAACTTGCTTCCAGGCTCCGGACCCCTAACACCACTTGTGAGCTGTGCCCTGGATGAACCTGCTACTTACATCAGTAAAGGTAAAGGAGACTGTTACACCTGTGTCTATCATTTATTTTGTACACTGAGTTCTGCACCCCCAACAACTATACGGTTGCCCTGGGAGCCCACTCTTCCCGTGTAGAGCTAAAACCATCTTAGCTGCTACTCCCATCATCACCAGAGTTCCCGACTGGGGTGAGATAATTACGTGAGTAAACACAAACTTTAAACACTAGCAGGCTCCTTGTAGAAACAATGAGTGGCTTATCACAAGTAAATAAACAAAATACCATTATGTCTGGCAAAATTTTAAGAAACTTAAGCCATGCTATGCATTGAAAGAGTCCATGTCGTCACAACAACCTCCAACCCTACACCAGGACATTAAAAATGGGTCGTGGCTGAGTCTTCCAGCATGACAATCACCCAAAACATACAGCCAAGTCAACAAATGAATGGATTAAAAAGAAGCACATTCAGGTCATGGAGTGGCCTAGCCAGGCTCCAGACCTTAATCCAATTGAAAAAAGTATGGAGGAAGCTGAAACTCCGAGTTGCCAAGTGACCGCTTTAAAATCTTAATGATTTATAGATGATCTGCAAAGAGGAGTGGACCAAAATTCCTCCTGACATGTGCGCAAAACTCATCATCGACAACAAGAAATGTCTGACTGCTGTGCTTGCCAACCAGAGTTTTGCCACCAATTATTAAGTGTCATTTGCCAGAGGGATGAAATACTTATTTCTCTCTGCAAAATGCAAATAACTTTAGATAATATAGACAATGTGATTTCCTGGGTTTTATTTTTGATATTCTCTCATGGTCCCTTTACACGCAGCCACAGGAAGGTAGATACAGGCAGGCATCGGACACACTTGTGCCTGTTGCCTTGAAAAGACCTCGATGTGGCTGCGTGTAAATCAGGACTTTCCTTCCTGTGTCTTCCCTGAAGGAAGGAAAGTCCTGAATTACACGCAGCCACATCGAGGTCTTTTCAAGGCAACAGGCACAAGTGTGTCCGATGCGTGCCTGTATCTACCTTCCTGTGGCCGCGTGTAAATGGACCATTACTGTTAAAATTAACCTCCCCTTAAAATTATAGACTGTTTATGTCTTTGTCAGTGGGCAAACTTACAAAATCAACAAAGGATCAAATACTTATTTCCCCCACAGTATATATCTATATTTTTTTGGGGGGGTCTCACACGAGAGAAAAATAAAGCCAGCTCATCGCTCTGTGGTTCTTGAGATAATAACCAACTTGTAAAGAGTGAGCCCGGAGAAGTAGGAGCCAAACTTGTTCACAAATCCATATAGAAAGAATTCTCCAGCTTTTTCCAATCTACTTGTTTTAAAATTCGTTGACTTATTTAAAAATCTATAGTAAAATCTCAGAAACCACTGACAGACAATTTTAGATAGTAGCCCCCCTCTTGGACTATCATTTCAATGCTACCTGCATCAAGGGACCGAGAGGGGTCTACTATCTAAAGTTGTCTGTCAGTGGCTTCTGAGATTTTACTATGGATTTAGAATCAAGTTGACGAATTTTAAAACAAGCCGATTGGAAAAAGCTGGAGAATTCTTTCTATGTGGATACGGATATTATATAGTGTATTTTTCGGACCATAAGACACACTTTTTTTTCCCCAGATTGTGGGGGAAAGTGGTGGTGCGTCTTATGGTCCAAATATACTGTAGGTGGTTGTGCTGGCTGTGCTGCTCTGTGCTGAAGGGGGGGTGGCTCTGGAGCAGCTGAAGGAGGCTGTCAGGGGCTGCAGCAGCCCGTTATCAAATGTCCCCGTTCAACTGTTATATTCACTGCACTCCACTGTTCACCTCCCAGTGCTGAAGCCAGTGAAGCTGAGTGGTGGTGGGAGGCTGTGTATATTACAGTACACTAAGTGTACTGACCTCTCTCATCACTTTATATGCCCCCCATCAGGCTCGGACTGGCCCAGCAGGAGATCGGGCCCCATGTTCCCATAGCTCCACCCCCTTTGCCCCACCCCCCTATACCCACTGTGCCTCTGCTGCCCCCTCCCTGAGTTAGTGCTAATCATATCAGTGTGCATAGCACACTGGTATGATTAGTAGGGATGGGCGTATTTACTCGTTACTACTCGCTACTCTGCGAGTAGTAGGGTACTCGGCCGACTCCTTACTCTGCGAGTTTCATTGCAATTACTCGCACAGTAACAAGTCCAATGAAAATCAATTGTAAATTCTATTCCTCTACTTCTTTGAACCGGATTGTCCTGTATTGACCCTGTCAGGTTCAATCAGGTACCATAGATATCAATGTTAAAACAAATCGGATCATCCCGGTCAGGTTCAATCAGGTTAACTTTAACATGACTGTCTATGGGACCGGTTTGAACCGGACCGGTTCAATCCAGTTCAATCCGTTTTTTTTTTAACTATTCTTTAAAAGCCCGTGGCTTTTTGCTGCTGGCTTTTAAAGTATAAAATGGGGAATTGCAGGTTTTTCCTCTGCTGCCAGACACCTTTATGGGGTCCAGCAGCAGAGGAACCGCTGCAATACTCGCTTCCCCATTCATTTACATTGGACTCGCTAGACTTGCACTCGAGTAGCGAGTATCGGGATCCTACTCGTTAGAGTCTAGCGAGTCCGAGTAATTTAGTATTCGCCCATCCCTAATGATTAGCCTTTCTGTGGCTGTGTGCGGTACAGCGGGGAGTGATCTCCCGCTGTACCGCTCCCACCTCACCCTCCGGCTGACAGCTGATGCTGCGGTCGCGTGCAGGAGATCGGAGTCTCAGGGCAGTGGCGTCATCGCTCCAGGACTCTGCTTCCTATACACGTCTGCAGCAGTCTTTGATGATTCTCCAGTGCTGGACACCGGAGGATCGTCGGTGAGGTAAATAGAGTTTTGTGTTTTTTTTAACTGCACATCAAGGGGATCAGGATGGGGACAAATAGGGGGCCCCCCAGGATGGATGGGGACACATAGGGGGCCCCCAGGATGGATGGGGACACATACGGGACCCCCCACAATGGATGAGGACAAATAGGGTGCCCCCTAGAATGGATGGGGTGTCCCCATCCTGAGGGGCCCCCATGTGTCCCCATCCATCCTGGGGGGGCCCCTATGTGTCCCCATCCATCCTGGGGGCGCCCTATGTGTTCTCATCCTGGGAGGGGGCCCTATGTGTCCCCATCCATCCTGGGGGGGAACCCTACATGTCCCCATCCATCCTGGGGGGCCCCCTGCATGTCCCCATCCTGGGGAGCCCCCTACGTGTCCCCATCCAATCGGGGGGCCCCCTTTGAGTCCCCATCCATCTTGGGGGGCCCCTACGTGTCCCCATCCTGGGGGGGTCACTGTGTCCCCAAGGGGCGGACTGGCCTACTAAAGGATCGGGAGGGTGCCTTATGGTGCCCGACCCTCAGGGTGCCTGATGGTGTTGGGCCCCTGATGGTGCCAGCCCCCAGGGTGCCTGATGGTGCCAGGCCCCTGATGGTGCCGGGCCCCCAGGGTGTCTGATGGTGCTGGGCCCCCAGGGTGCCTGATGGTACCGGGCCCCCAGGGTGCCTGATGGTACCGGGCCCCCACGGTGCCTGATGGTGTCGGGCCCCCAGGGTGCCTGATGGTGCCGGGCCCCCAGGGTGCCTGATGGTGCCAGGCCCCCAGGGTGCCTGATGGTGCCGGGCCCTTGATTGTACCAGGCCCCCAGGGTGCCTGATGGTGCCGGGCCCCTGATGGTGCCAGGCCCCCAGAGTACCAGATGGTGTCGGGGCCCTGATGGTGCTGGGCCCCCAGGGTGCCTGATGGTGCCAGGCCCCTGGTGCTGCCGGACCCCCAGGGTGCCTGGTGCTGCTGGGCCCCTGGTGCTGCCAAGTCCCCAGGGTGCCTGGTACTGCCGATCCCCTGGTGCCGCCGGGCCCTCAGGGTGCCTGATGGTGCCGGGCCCCTGGTAGTGTCTGGTGTTGCTGGGCCCCCTGGGTCCCTGGTGCTGCCGGGTACCTCGTGCTGCCAGGCCCCCAGGGTGCCTGGTGCTGCCGGGCCCCTGGTGCTGCCAGGCACCCAGGGTGCCTAGTGCTGCCGGGCCGCTGATGGTGACGGGCCACTGGTGGTGCCTGGTGTTGCCGAGCCCCCAGGGTGCAGGGTGCTGCTGGGCCCCTAGGGTGCCAGGTGGTGCTGTGCCCCTGGTGCTGCCAGGCTCCCAGGGTGCGTAATGGTGATGGGCCCCTGGTGCTGCCTGGTGCTGCCGGGCCCCCAGGGTGCCTGGTGCTGGTGGACCCCAGGGTGCCTGGTGGTGTGGCCCCTGGGTGCCTGGTGTTGCTGGACCCTCAATGCATGGGGATGCGGGCCCCTGGGAGCCCGGTGCTGCTGGGCCCCTGGGTGGCTGGTTGTGCGGGCCACTGGGTGCCTGGTAGTGCCTAGTGCTGCTGGGCCCCTGGTTGCTTGGTGGTGTGGACCCCTAGGTGCCTGGTGGTGCCTGGTGCTACCGGGGCACCTGGTGGTGCCTGGTGCTGCCAGAGCACCTGGTGGTGCCTGGTGCTGTCGAGGCACCTGGTGGTGCCTGGTGCTGCCAGGGTACCTGGTGCTGGTGGGGCACCTGGTGGTGCCTGGTGCTGCCGGGGCACTTGGTGCCTGGTGCTGCCGGGGCACCTGGTGGTGCCTGGTGCTGCCAGGGTACCTGGTGCTGCTGGGACACCTGGAGGTGCCTGGTGCTGCCGGGGCACTTGGTGCCTGGTGCTGCCAGGGCACCTGGTGGTGCCTGGTGCTGCCGGGGGCCTGGTGCTGCCAGGTGCCGTTGTGGATGGGTGCATGGTGCGCCGAACGCCTGGTGCTGCCTGGGTGCCTGGTGCTGCTGGGTGCCGTGGTGTCTGGTGATGCCTGGTGGTGCCTGGTGCTGCCGAATGCCTGATGCTGCCTGTGTGCCTGTTGGTGCCTGGTGCTGCGGGGTGACGTGGTGTCTGGTGATGCCGGGTGCCTGGTGCTGCCGGGTGCTGCCTGGTGCCATGTGCTGCCAGATGCCTGGCGGTGCCTGGTGCTGCCGGCTGCTTGGTGTTGCCGGGTGCCGCTGGGTGCTGGAAACTAGGAGCTGCAGAGAAAGAAGCTGCCAGGTGCCAGGTGCCAAAGAGCGGGAGCCGCAGAGGAAGAAGCTGCTGGGTACCTGGTGGCGGAGACCGGGAACTGCAGAAGAAGAAGGTGCCGGTGACCGGGAGCAGCAGAGGAAGAAGCTGCCAGGTGCCTGTTGCCGGAGACCAGGAGCCGCAGAGGAAGCAGCTGCCAGGTGCCTGGTGCCGGGTACCTGGTGCCGGAGACCAGGAGCTGCAGAGAAAGAACCTGCCTGGTGCTGGTGACCGGGAGCCACAGAGAAAGAAGCTGCCGGGTGCCTGGTGCCAGGTACCTATTGCCGGAGACCGGGAGCCACATAGGAGGAAGCTGCCTGGTGCCGGTGACCGGGAGACTGGGAACCGCAGAGGAAGAAGCTGCCGGGATCAGTAGTGTGGAGTCAGGTAAGGCGCTGTTACAGCCGAAGATAGCAGCCTTTGGGGGGACAAAGTGGGATCAATGGATGAATAGATGGGGCAGCCTAGAAGAGGGGGCAGAATAGGATAGATGGATGGATGGGACGGCCTCGAACAGGGAGCAGAATGGGATGGCATGAAAAAGGGGGGAGAAGATGGATGGATGGATGGATGGGGAAGAAGGTACATGGATGGTTTGGTGGATTGGGGAGAAGGTACATGGATGGATGGGGGATAGAGGGAGAAGGTACATGGATGGATGGGGAGGAGAAACTACAAGGAACATGGGGGGAGAAGCTACATGTATTACCTATACACACAAACTGACACTATATACAGGGTTCCTGTGTATAATGTCAATGATGATCAGTGCATTACCTGTACACTGACACTGTATACAGAGCTTCTGTGTATAATGTCACTGGTGATGACTGTATAGCTTGTACACTATATACAAAACTCCTGTGTATAATGTTGTGGCACCCTGTCATCCTGTTGGGCACCACAGAACCCTTGGTACACAAATGGAGCAGAAGCAGCAAGCAACACTCACAAACAAAACACCTAACAACACCTTAGAACACCTCTGTTTCACCACAGGCCTCTAGGGGGAGCTCCACTGGTCACCTTGAGCCAGTTTCCCCTATAAATTGGGTCCTGGAGGGAGAAACACCAGAGTGTGCAGATGCTAGGAGAGCTGTAGGACGTGTGCAAACACCGGTTCTGGAGCTATACTAGGCCCAAACCAGCACACCTGACCAGTGAGAGACCCTTGCAATTGGGGTCATAGGAAAGGTGAAAGCACCTCTCAGGGACATCAGAGTTACCCTAACTCTCCCTCACCAACCGGTTACTGGAACCGAGCTGTGAGAGCTACTACGCCACCACAGAGAACCAGCACTTCTAACAGGGAGTTTAGCCCCCTGTTCACCTAAAGCACCTACCGACGAGAGCCCAGGGAAGAGCATTGATCCGGCTTAACCCTTCAACAGTGCCCTCAGTGCAGCTACCCAGGTGAATTACGTTCCACTGAACGCACAACCCGGTCCGGCAGGATTCCATATCCACCCGACCTCACTACAACTACGGAGAAAGGAAGCCTACACACTGCTTGCTGTGAAACTCCAGGAGTGGCAACCTCATCACCCAGTCCGAGTGTACCTGCTTTCCACCAGTAAAGGTAGCCAAAAGATTTTGATGTGTCTGCGTTTGTTTCTTGAGCTTAACAGCAGTACTACTAGCTGCCATATACCATCACATGCAGCTTCTGGCTCTGGGGACTACCGATCGTCCTGTGGGGAGCGTCCCATCTTGCTGCCTTACATCCCCCGGAGGCCTAGCAGCGCCGGTGAAATCACCGGAATTCCCGCAGGTGGCGTCACGACAAGAATATTAACCCCTTATCCGTTCAGCCATTCCCTATTGATCTGGACCTTCGGGCCCCACAGCCGCAGGCGCGGTTCCGTGACAAGGAGAGGAAAACGCCTGCGACATGCAGCACCCGGCTACGGTGAGTCAGAATTTGGCGTCACGAACAGGATACAAGCAGGCCCGTTCCTTAACGGGTATTGTGTGCTATTTTAATGACTGTAAATATCATACTGTAAATTGCGCAGAAGGCAGGAAAAGAAGGGGCGTTGCTGTGCAAAGGGCGCGAAGATAGGCCCGCCCCCACGCTCTGACGACTTACCCTGAACACAGCAGGTACCGGAAACTCCCGTGGTGCCCCACTCCTCACCGCGAGGCCGACACTTCTGTTTGAAACCGAAAGGACTGGCCGCACTTTACTAAGGGGGAGCGAGGATGAGTGCTCCGGATCCCGATAATGCGGTGCTTCCGCAACAACAGCCAAACGTACCCTTAGACGGACAGCAACACGCCGGCGGTATGCAGCAACAGCCCACTCTGATTATGCCGATGACTCTGCCATATGTTCCGAATGCGGCCTGGTTACCAAAGTACAGCGGTAAACCCGGTACCTTGGAGACGTTCAAAAGGAAGATCTGCCAAGTGCTGGATATGTACGCCATGACTGGTAAGCAGAGAGCTTCAGTTGTAATGGGACAGTTAACAGACGCAGCCGAGCTGCAGAGCCCAAACTGGTCTATAGAAGCTTAGGAGTCTGTGGAGCAGTTATTCGCTAAGTTAACCCGGGTTTTTGAACATCATACTGAGGCTGAATTAAGACTGTTATTCTACCACTGTAAACAAGGGGCACAGGAAAGTGTCCTGGATTATTCACTGCGCTTATAAGAGGCACTGAGACTGTTAAAACAAGTCAATCCTGATAGTGTCAGAGATGAAAACAAAGCGTTAATTGGACAGTTTGTTGTTGGGCTTAAACTACCTAAAGATAGAAAGCATGCGAGCTGGTGGTCCCTGCAGAATCCTGGCGCCGAGTTTGACACTTTGAGAGACTTAACAGTGCGTGGACAGCGGCTCTCTGCAGTGCCCGATCCAACCTCACAGCAGCAGTATACCAACACCCCTTCCGTGCCAGCAGCAGCATCTCTAACCCCTGCGGTCCAGGCTAGCGCACAGACAATAACACCCGACCGGTTTGAGCAACTGTTTGCTAATGTAGAGCAGCTGATGAAAGACATGGCCAAGCTCCAGGCTGGGAGAAGACCCAAGACAGAAGCAAGGTCATCGGACAAGATTGAACTCGCTGACAGCCCCGACGACGTCCCGTGGATGAAGAGAAAGACACAGCCGCCGCCGCGAGGAAAACCCACAGATCGCCGCACCCCTGACAGACGCCGTGTTAGTCAGCAGAGTGACAAAAAAGGACGCACCCAGCAATCCCGTCCTTTAAACGAGCAACCCCTGGGCGAGAAGGGCCAACCCCAGGAGTAGACTATCCAGGCCCGACTAACTGGGAATACAAGTACGTAGGAGACTGTCCGTACCTACCAATTGTCATTGATGGCATCGCTACCTCCGCCTTGATAGACACTGGATCCCAGGTGACAACCATCCCGTATAGCCTTTACAAGCGGTTCTGGCCAGATGTTGAGCTAGAACCCCCACACCCTGATCTGAACATTGAAGCCACTAATGGTATAATAGTTCCAGTAGAGGGGCAATGGGAAGCTACAGTGAAGGTGGGGAGGGTGCAGCTGAAGAACCAGGGTATCACAGTGGTTAAGGATAGACCAAATGAAAGGGATCCACATGTAATAGTGGGTACTAATGTCATGGTCAAATGTATCGATGAAGTGTTGTTTTTACTCCAACAGAGTGTTGATGCTGGTACACCAAGAGAAGAGAGGGCTATCCAAAAACAGATCCGAGCTTTGGTTTATCAACAACAGGTAACATTGTCAAATGGTGAAATTGGCAGAGTAGGGGTCACAGATCCCATTCCAATTGTGGTACCACCCAGAAGTGAAATGATGATCTGGTATCGAGCAGCCATAGGCCTCAGAGGGCAGGACTACAAAGCTATAGCACAACCTGTAATGTCCGATAGTGGTCCTACGCTCTTGACAGCCAGAGGGTTGGTCGATGTGAGAAATGGGAGAGTCCCTGTACGCATATTAAATTATGGTGATGACGAAGTCAAACTGCCAAGATATGCAACTGTCGCAAAATTGTACCAGGTTGAAAATAATGCTGTAATTGATGTAAAATCCTCTTCCCAAACAGTAACTGATGAACCCCCTCACTCCAAAGATCAGTTAGAGAGATGGTGTCAGGAACTCAGCGTAGGAACTGACAACACACCCTCTCATCAGAAAAATGGAGTTTACCGGGTAGTTCGGGAGTACGAGCAAGTGTTCAGCAAACACCCACTTGACTTTGGGAGGATTAAAGGGGTACAACACCATATCCCCACAGGAAAACCATGCACCTATCAAAGAAAGGTACAGGCCTATACCACCCACACACTACCAAAAAGCAAAAGAGAAGCTTCAGGATATGAAAAATGCAGGAGTCATTAGGGATAGCTGTAGTCCCTGGGCAGTACCACTAGTCCTGGTTAAAAAGAAAGATGGCAGTATGAGGATGTGCGTAGACTACAGACAAATCAATAAAGCCACACACAAGGATGCATACCCGTTACTCCGCATAGAGGAGTCACTCGCTGCACTCAAATCTGCCAACTACTTCTCCATATTAGATCTTACTAGTAGGTACTGGCAGGTTGCCGTTGCAGAGGAAGATCGTGAGAAGACAGCCTTCACGACACCTATGGGACTATGCGAGCTCAACAGTATGCCATTCGAGTTGTGCAATGCCCCAGGAACATTTCAGAGACTGATGGAGTGTTGTTTGGGCCACAAGAACTTTGAGACTGTGTTGTTATACCTTGATGATGTCATTGTATACTCCCAGACCTATGAGGATCACCTGCAACACCTGAGTGAAGTGTTTGAGTCACTGTCCAAGTACGGGATGAAACTGAAACCGTCCAAGTGCCACCTGCTGAAACCCAAGGTCCAATACCTAGGATATGTGGTTAGTGCCGAAGGCGTAGCACCTGACCCGGATAAAGTAACCGTCATCAAGGACTGGCCAGCACCAACTACTCACAAAGAGGTACGTCAATTTCTAGGACTGGTCGGGTACTACCGACGATTCATCAAAGGCTATACCAAGATAGCAGCACCCATGCAAGATCTCTTAGTAGGTCAATCCAAAACGGCAAGATCAGGGGACCCCCGTTCCACTGTGGACCAGAACAGGAACAAGCCTTCCAGAAGCTGAAAGATGCGTTAACTGGAGAAGAAATCCTGACCTACCCTGATTACAATCTCCCGTTTTTACTGTACACTGATGCAAGTAATAAAGGTTTAGGAGTAGTCCTATCCCAGCGTCAACAAGGGAAGGAAAAGGTGATAGCCTACGCCAGCAGAAAGCTCCGTCCCACGGAAAGTAACCCGGAGAACTACAGCTCGTTCAAACTGGAGTTCCTGGCCCTGGTCTGGGCAATCACAGAGCGTTTCAAGCATTACCTGGCATCCGCCCCGTTCACAGCTTTCACTGATAACAACCCTCTAACACATCTAGAGACTGCAAAGCTGGGAGCCTTAGAACAGCGTTGGGTAGCAAGACTCTCAAACTATGACTTCAGTGTAATGTACCGGGCAGGTCACAAGAATGGCAATGCTGATGCCCTGTCCAGAATGCCTAACCTTCTTGAAGAGGGAGAAGACATAGATGACCTGGAGGAGATTGAACTACCTGCTTTCCACCATACGGGTACAGCAACGTGTCATCAGGCGAACCAGAGACGTGTAGAGAGGACCGTGAACCCTTTACCTCACCATGACTGGAAGGAGGTTCAAGCCAACGATCCAGATGTCAGCTTGGTAAGAGAGCTGATAACTCAAGAACACGCCAGCATGGACCCTGATGTCTCACCAAATGCTAAATGCCTATGGAAAGAAAAAGGGAAGTTGTTTGTCTACCAAGGTAAACTATGCAGGAGGTATCTGAATCCCAGAACACACAAATTCATCTGGCAGATTGTAGTTCCAAAAACTGAAGTCCAAATGATCCTTGAAGCCTACCATGACGATGCAGGACACTTTGGATGGAAGAAGCTGGAGAGGCTCCTGAAGGATCGGTTCTACTGGGTCGGTATGCGAGGCTCAATTGACAAGTGGTGTAAAAACTGTGGACCATGTCACCTTCGAAGAAAAGACCATCTAACTCAGAAAGCTCCGTTGCAGCCAATTGTTACCACGAAACCCCTTGAGATAGTTGCTCTCGACCACGTGAAGCTAACCCCAAGTCGTACCGGGTACACTTACGCTCTCACCATTGTTGACCACTATTCAAGGTTCCTGGTAGTAGTTCCAGTTAAAGACTTAACTGCAGAGGTAGCAGCCAAAGCATTCCAGAGTTACTTCTGTCGCCCCCATGGGTATCCAGACCAAGTCTTGACTGACCTATGGCCAGCCTTCGAATCAGCTCTGCTTCAAGAATTTCTAGGGCTATATGGGTGTAAAAAGATCAGGACCACACCTTATCATCCCCAAACCAACGGTTTATGTGGAAAAATGAACCACATTGTCATTGACATGCTCAAAACCTTGCCAATCGAAGAGAGAAATCAATGGCCTGAAAAACTTCCAGACCTTGTGGATATCTACAATCACATACCTGTTAGTTCAACTAACTATACACCTGCTTACCTGATGCGAGCAAGACCAGGTAAACTACCAATTGACTTACAGATGGGAACCATCGAACCCACACAAGATTCTTCTGATGAAGATTGGATAAGCCAACGCCAAGACCAGTACAAAAAGGTACAAGAAAGTGTTGAAAGAAACCTGAACATCAGCAGAACCAAACAAGAACAAGACTTTAACAAGCACGCCTCAGCAGAACCTCTTGCAACAGGTGAATTAGTGCTAAAAAGAATGAGAAAAACAAACAAGTTGGATGACAATTGGGAATCTGAACCCTACACAATCATGCCATCGCAGTATGACAATTCCAAAACTTGCGTTATTAGCAAAGATCAAGGAAACACTTGTACAACTGTATCTAGGGATCATTTGAAGAAATGTCCAACACAGTTAATACCTCAAGTAACCAGTAACTTAAAGAAAAGCTCATCCATACGGAAATTGAAAACTTACCAGCCGACTGGCCACAATGCAATGGTGCATTCATCATACCAGTTATGCATTTCTACCAGCCTGTGGAAAATCAACCAATACCAATTCAACCAGTTCAACAAGAACAAGTGCAAGTGCAAGAGATGCAGCCTGTTATTTTGGAACCTGAGATTCCTGTAATCGGTGAACCTGCTAGTCCCACAGTAAGAGAGAGAATTCCTACACAACTACCTACAGAGGATAGTCCAGTAGATAGATTACGCACTTACTATGGTATTACACAAAGCAGAAGTAGAGAAAGAACCAGTTTGTACACTACACCAACAGCTTTTGAAACACCCACACTACGCAGATCCCCAATGATGACCAAAACTTTACCTTTTTCCAGCCTGCGGCAAATGGACTAGAGCCATATGGACTGCTTTTCATATTTTTCTCATTTTTCCTTTCCTTTCAGTGATTTTTGTATTGTTCCTTAAGACTTTGTAAATACCTGTAATTAACTGTTATAAAATGTTTACAGGTTAAGATGTAAAAGAAAAACTTTTTGCTCAGTCCGGGAGAACTGAAGTTAACTAAGGGGGAATGTGGCACCCTGTCACCCTGTTGGGCACCACAGAACCCTTGGTACACAAATGGAGCAGAAGCAGCAAGCAACACTCACAAACAAACAAAACACCTAACAACACCTTAGAACACCTCTATTTCACCCCAGGTCTCTAGGGGGAGCTCCACTGGTCATCTTGAGCCAGTTCCCCCTATAAATAGGGTCCTGGAGGGAGAAACACCAGAGTGTGCAGTGTGCATGGACATGGCTTCTTGCCTGTACTCCAGCAGCTGTGCTGTTTACTGGTGAGTAGTGATGAGTGAGTACGCTTTTGACTACTCGGTACTCGCATGAGTATCACTGTACTCGGGCTACCCGGCGAGCACCGAGTAATCTCGCGATACTCGTGCTGTACTCGGGGTCCTCATCCCTGCATGTGGCGCTCTTTAGAGAGCCAGCCCACATGCAGGGATTGGCTGGCAGTCACTGCAATGCCACAGCCCTGTTAGTTGTGGCATTGCAGTGATTGGCCGTCCCGCACAGCGTGACCAAACCTTTATAAGACCCGGCCACGATGTGCTCTGCACACAGCCATCCAGAGAGTCAGTGTAGGGAGAGTGTCTGCTGCTGCTTAAGGGACAGATTTGCGGCCCTCATAGGTAGATCCGGAGCAGGGCTGCAAACTGCTGCTGACCAGAACAGTCCTTCTCAGGACTAATCTAGGAGGATATAGGCAGGGTGATCCAGATTGGAGTCCAAGCTTTCCAGTGACCAGAACAGTCCTCAGGAGACAGTTGGAGCTGACTAGCTGTATACAGGCAGGGTGTAATATCCATATCCAGCTTTCCTGTGACCAGAACAGTCAGGAGACTGTTGTAGCTGACTAGCTGTATACAGGCAGGATGTAATATCCATATCCAGCTTTCCTGTGACCAGAACAGTCAGGAGACTGTTGTAGCTGACTAGCTGTATACAGGCAGGGTGTAATATCCATATCCAGCTTTCCTGTGACCAGAACAGTCAGGAGACTGTTGTAGCTGACTAGCTGTATACAGGCAGGGTCTAATATCCATATCCAGCTTTCCTGTGACCAGAACAGTCAGGAGACTGTTGTAGTTGACTAGCTCTATACAGGCAGGGTCTAATATCCAGCTTTCCTGTGACCAGCACAGTCACCAGACTGTTGTAGTTGACTAGCTCTATACAGGCAGGCTCTAATATCCAGCTTTCCTGTGACCAGAACAGTCACCAGACTGTTGTACTTGACTAACTCTATACAGGCAGGGTCTAATATCCAGCTTTCCTGTGACCAGAACAGTAACCAGAATGTTGTACTTGACTAGCTCTATACAGGCAGGCTCTAATATCCAGCGTTCCTGTGACCAGAACAGTCACCAGACTGTTGCAGCTGTATACAGGCAAAATGCACAAGGACGTTGGCAAGGAACAAGGAAGTGGACGTGATGGTGGTGCAGGCAGAGGCCGAGGTCGTGTGCAAGCACTAATTTCGCAACAACAAAGTGCCACATCTATTCGCTCGCACGTCCTGTCCCAAGTTCTTGGGGCCCGCAGCAGTACACCGCTCTTGAACCAAGACCAGTGTCAACAGGTTGTTACTTGGATAGCGGATAATGCTTCAAGTCAGATTGGCACCTCCACAAACACCCTGTCCTCCACACGGTCAAGTGTCAGTAGGCGTGATACTGCACCGCACATTTCCCAACCTGATCCTCCTTCCTACCAGGCCAAGTACACGTCCACGGACATTACTGATCCCAGACTTGGACACTCGGAAGAGCTGTTCACGTATCCATTCGCACAATCTGGCCTCTCGCCAGCTCCTGTTGAAGTGGGTGATGAGGAGATGGTATGTACAAATGCCCAAATATTTGAGCAGCCACATTCTCATGAACGGAACGTTGGCAACGTGTCTCAACAAGGGGTGGACGATGATGAGACACAATTGCCAGGAAGTCAGGAGAAGGATCAGGGTGCGGGAGAGGAAGACGACGTGGTGGATGATCCAGTAGCTGACCCAACCTGGCAGGAGGATATGCAGAGCGAGGACAGCAGTGCACAGGGGGAGGGAGGCGTAGCATCCCAACAGGCAGTAAGAAGCAGGGTCGTGTCCGCAGGCAAAATGCAAGCAATCGTTCCCCGGAACAACAACACGACACAAGGTGCCTGTGCAAATGTTAGGTCTTCCGAGTTTTTTAAGTTGGCTCCAGATGATTCTAAAAAGGCCATTTGCAACACCTGCCATGCCAGCATCAGCAGGGGTACGAAAACTAGCAGCCTGACCACCACCAGCATGATCAGGCACATGTCAGCCACGCACCCGACTTTGTGGGAAGTACAACAGAGTCGAGGAGCAGTGCTTGCTGATGTCACTGCTACATCTTCGCGTGTTGTGCGTGCGAGCCAATCCCCTGTCCATGCTGGCCGTGAACAAGCCTCCGGCCCTGCACCTGAAGTTGCCCATGCACAAATAACACCACCATCAAGCACATCCTTGTCCCAGCGCAGCGTTCAATTATCCATTCAGCAAACCTTTGAACGCAGGCGCTAATACGCTGCCAACGCCTCACATGCCACAGTCCTAAATGCTCACATTTCGCGACTGCTTGCGCTAGAAATGTTACCTTTCTGGCTGGTGGAGACGGAAGCATTCCGCGACCTGATGGCGGCTGCTGTCCCACGTTACTCGGTCCCCAGCCACCACTATTTCTCCAGATGTGCCGTCGCCGCATTGCATAACCACGTGTCACAAAGCATCACACGTGCCCTGAACAACGCTGTTTCAGCCAAAGTCCACCTAACCACAGACACGTGGACAAGTGCTTTTGGGCAAGGCCGCTACATCTCCTTGACGGCACACTGGGTTAATATTGTGGAAGCTGGGACCCAGTCTGAGCAAGGGACGGAACACTTCCTTCCCACACCAAGGATTGCAAGCCCTACCTCAGTCAGGGTTTCACCCACACTCTACAGATCCGGAATGTCATGCTCCTCAGCCTCCTCCTCCTCCTCCTCCTGCGAATACTCATCCACTTTACCCTCCACATTAGTCCCAAGCTGGAAGCACTGCAGCACTGCCTCTGCAAAGCGGCAACAGGCTGTGCTGAAGCTAATATGCATAGGTGACAAAACCCCACAATGCAGAAGAGGTGTGGACAGCTCTGAAACAGCAGGCAGATCACTGGCTCACACCTCTGAACCTAAAGCCAGGAAAGGTCGTGTGTGACAATGGCCGGAACCTGGTGGCAGCTTTGAGGCGAGGCCAGCTGACGCATGTTCCATGCGTGGCCCATGTGCTCAACCTGGTGGTTCAGCGGTTTCTAAAGTCATACCCAGAGCTGTCTGATCTGCTGGTAAAAGTTCGCCGCCTGTCTGCACATTTTCGCAAGTCACCTGCTGCTTCAACCGGCCTTGCCGGCTTTCAGTGCCGTTTGCGTCTTCCGGCCCACAGACTGGTGTGTGATGTCCCGACGCGTTGGAATTCAACTCTGCACATGTTGGTCAGGATATGTGAGCAGAAGAGGGCAGTTGTTGACTACCTGCATCACCTAAGCCGTCGGGAAATGGGTCAAACTCCACACATAACACCTGAGGAGTGGAGATGGATGTCCGACCTATGTACCGTCCTCCAAAACTTTGAGGACTCCACCAAAATGGTGAGCGGCAATGACGCCATTATTAGCGTCACCATACCGCTACTCTGCCTTCTAAAACGGTCTCTGCTGAAAAACAAAGATGATGCATTGCAGGCGGAGCGCGATGACTTGGAGCAAGAAACAGTAGTGGGTGTGGGTGATAACACACAGCCCAGCCTCATCTCATCACAAAGTGCAGTGGAGGACTATGACGAGGAGGAGGAGGAGGAGGATGAAGACATGGAGCAACTCTCTGGCCAAATTGAGGATATGACATGCACACCAGTCATACCCTCGATTCAGCGTGGCTGGCCAGAGGACAGGGGAGATGAGGAGGAGGAGGTCAGCATGTTCAGTCATCGTGTTGGTCAGGATACTGAAGTGATGGCTGTTAAGAGTCTGGCGCACATGGCTGACTTTATGGTAAGCTGCCTGGCTCGTAACCCTCGCGTTCAGAACATCTTGGACGACAATCAGTACTGGTTGGCAACACTCTTAGACCCACGCTACAAGGAGAACTTTATGTCTCTCTTTCCTGAGGTGGAGAGGTCAGCCAAAATGCAGCAGTTCCAGAAGGCCATAGTCACGGAAGTAGGTAAAACATTCCCCTCACAAAATGCTAGCGGCATAGGTCAGGAATCGGTGGACAACCAAGGCGTACGGCCGAGAGGGGCACAAGTCCAATCCGCCAGAGGTAGGGGAACAGTCTTCACGATGTGGGACAGTTTTCTCAGCCCTTCACGTACCACAGCCCCTGAGGTGCGGGGTAGTGCCACAAGAAATGCTACGCTTGGCCAGATGCTGAAGGAGTACCTTGTAGATCGAACAACTGTACTGCGAGATTCCTCTGTGCCTTACAATTATTGGGTCTCCAAGCTGGACACGTGGCATGAATTGGCTCTCTACGCCTTGGAAGTCCTGGCCTGCCCTGCCGCTAGCGTTTTGTCAGAGCGTGTTTTCAGTGCCGCAGGTGGAATCATTACTGATAAACGCACCCGCCTGTCAACTGAAAATGCTGACAGGCTGACTCTGATCAAGATGAACAAGGGTTGGATTGGGCCAGACTTCACCACACCACCAACAAATGACAGCGGAATTTAAGTTTTGTTATGGGAATTTGCCATGTACCTCCACGCACCCATGGGTACACACTTCTGGACTTTGGCTAATCGCTGGACTGCTCCTCCTTCTCCTCATGTGCCACCATGATGACCGTTACAATAGTTAGGCTGTTGCTTCAGGTATACCCCCAGTGGTAAATTTTTTCGCCCATTCTTTTTGAATGGGCATTACAACGACAGGAGATCTGCTCCTTTTCAATGGGAAAAATGTTTTGAGGCCGTCATGCACGTCTCTATCCAGGGACAATGTGGAGCCTCCCAATTTTTGGCTGCCCTGCCAAAGGGCTATACTACAATACACCCACTTCAGGTTTACAGGCCCTCCTGCACGTCTGTATCCAGGGGCATTGTTGAACCTCCCAATTTTTGGCTGCCCTGCCAAAGGGCTATACTACAATACACCCACTTCAGGTTTACAGGCCCTCATGCATGTCTGTATGCATGGGTCATTGTTGAACCTCCCAATTTTTGGCTGCCCTGCCAAAGGGCTGTACTACAATACACCCACTTCAGGTTTACAGGCCCTCCTGCACGTCTGTATCCAGGGGCATTGTTGAACCTCCCAATTTTTGGCTGTCCTGCCAAAGGGCTATACTACAATACACCCACTTCAGGTTTACAGGCCCTCATGCATGTCTGTATGCATGGATCATTGTTGAACCTCACAATTTTTGGCTGCCCTGCCAAAGGGCTATACTACAATACACCCACTTCAGGTTTACAGGCCCTCATGCACGTCTGTATCCAGGGGCATTGTTGAACCTCACAATTTTGGACTGCCCTGGTAAAGGAAAATACTACAATATACCCACTTCCTCAAAATGGGCACATTATGTCAAGACAGGGCTTCGTGTACATCTCTTCTCAGGGACATCGGAGTGCCGCACAATGTTTTCACGTAAAATCTTTCATGTAATCACAAAAAGTAACATACACCAGCTGTATCTCACTATTGGGTATGTGCCCTTAACATTTCCACCTTGAATATTCATTTTGGTGTCATTTTGGAAGGTTTTTCTGGTGACTCCGTAAAATTGGCGTGAAACTCGGACAACATTGTTCACAGCTGTGACTTTTGAGTGAGAAATGCTTACAGGGGTCTTCCCTATGGTGTTGCCATGTCATTTGAGCATTCTTCTGAGACTTTTGTGACATTATTAGGGTTTCTACATCCTGCCGGCGGTCATTTCATAAAAATACTCGGGTCTCCCATAAGATAACATTGGGCTCGGTGCTCGGGCCGAGTACACGAGTATCTTGGGATGCTCAGCCCGAGCATCGAGCACCCGAGCATTTTGGTACTCGCTCATCACTACTGGTGAGCTAAATTAGCAAATTTAACAATTAGGGGGCAAGTTCTTTGACACATAACATGTGTATCATATACTAATCTAGCAGGAGCCAATGAAATGAATATGTACATGTATATATACCTCAGTCTGTAACAGGATCTGTACCCCTGAGGAAGCGTACCCGATTAGTGTTCTTTTCAATTTGTCTCATTTACATTTTTATTCTGTGCTTTAGACTATATTAAATTTAGGAAATAAGCTTAAAATGTTGATATTTTTTACTCACTAAAATATTTTTGCTCAGAACATCACAAGACTTTAACATTAAGGAAATTGTGTGTTCTCTAATTTTGATCGCCAGTGTATGTACACCCTAACAAACAAGATACCCGGGTATCTAGCACTTTGGCCATAACAACCTTTTGCTAGTATGACACAAGCCTGTAAAGGTAGTGTCACACTAGGCGATCTGGCCTGCGATGTCGGAAGCGATGTGCAGGTGCACGCTCGCTTCCGACATCACAGGCCAGCTGTCACACGGCACGACGTTGCCGGTGACGCGGCGGCAATGTGGGCGGAGCCATCGCTCGCTGGGCTGGGCTCAGCCCAGCGAGCGATGGCTCAGGAACGCTGCGATATAGGCTGGATCGCGCCGCCAACAGTGTCAGACGGCGCGATCCAGCCTAATCGCTGGTCGCAGGTTGACAGGTTTATGAACATGTTCATAAACCTGTCAACCTGCGACCAGCGATAATTTGCAGTTGCGTCGCGCTGTCACACAGCGCGACGCACTTGCAATATCGCCCGCGACATCGCTGTTACGTCACTTTTCGCCGATGTCGCGGGCGACATCGCCTGGTGTGACACTACCTTGAGTGTTTGGTTGCTGCCACTTCTGCACCTTTGGTGCCAAAATAAGATCTCTATACAATGGTCAACCTAAAGCTGGCAGGACGGCTATGTTGTGCAGTGTCACTGTGTTGCACTCTGTCACAGTGACCGCTGCTGTAAGATGCATCGGCAGGCTATGAATATGTTCCTGTGCAGCTGTCTAATGGGATGGCAGCTGGCAGGGAGACTCAAGTGCAGCGTCACTGTGCTGCACTTTGTCACAATGACCTCTGCTGTAAGAGGTGCCGGCTGGCTCGGAATATGTTCATGCGTCACAGCTGAGCATGTGTAAGTTCGCATGCCACGGGTTCACGCATGCGCAGTAAATCAGACCAGCGCCATTTGCATAGGTGTTGCAAGATGACAATGGTCCGATTTACTTTGCCTGCGCACCACAGGTTTGCGCAGGTGCAGTAAATCAAACTGTCCATCGGCATAGGTGTTACAAGATGGCACCAGTCTGATTCACTACACTTGCGCTAACAGCTATGCCAATGGGAGGTGTGATTTACTGTGCTTGTGTGATCTACGAGTTCATGCAGGTGCAGTAAATCAGACCATCGCCATCTTGGAACACCTATGCCAATGGGCGGTCTGATTTACTATGTATGCACAATTATCATAGGTGTCTTAACCTTTTGCAGCGCGTTTTTTCTTCTGTCGATCGTGTTTGCTGTGTGCTACGTTGTTTGGAGCATGTAATTTGTGTTGCGGCACTGTTCGGCAGGCCCACTGATGGCACTGTGGAAGTCGATGGTACCGCCAGTGGGCACCGTATTAACACACCCATCCCTTGGGTGTGTTAATATGGCTGCCTATGATTACCAACCAAAAGCGTGTATGCCCAGCAGTAGGAATAGAAATAACCAAATAAATGAATTCACACTGTGGTACCAAATAGTGAAAAAAGGAGTATAACAAAGTTTAATTATAGCACATCTATATACACACACATTAGTTAAAACCACTTAAAGGGAACCTGTCATGCCGTGCTACCCCTCTAACCTATCTCTACCTGTCCTTGCACCATCCTATCTAATCCCTAACCATCCCTCTCTGTGCTAAAGGGGTCCTATGAGGGAGAAAAATAAGTTTTATACTTACAAACTGTCTCCAGTTGGAGACTGGAAAGGTGGCCTCGGGGCTCCCTTCTTCCCTACTTGTGCTGTCTCCACATGCTGGGCATTCTCATTCCCCTTGGTCTGTGCAACATCCTTTTTAAAATGCCCGACTTTTGTGATCATGTGATGCCCGGGCCGGAACGTTATATCCAGCCTGCTGCATTGTTGGGATGATCACGTGGTACATGCCGGGCTCCGGGGCATGCGCCCTGCACATCTTGAAGCCAGCCCATAGAGATAGGTTAGAGGGGTAGCACAACCTGACAGGTTCCCTTTAAAAAAACATAGAAACCTCAGGGGAGGTATGTGGGGTCTAGCACCCTGTGCCACAGAACGACAGGTATGGCAAATGCAAACCTATACGGCCAGCAAATTAAAAACATGTCAAGTTCAGTTCTTCTGAATACACTTTGAATTAATACCCAAACTCAACACATGTATGCAAGATTACAGCTATGAATAGCATATGATTGTGTACACATTGCTTGGCATATAGACATGAAGTGCAGCGTATAGTTACAAATACCCCATATTCACTGCACAAAAATCAAAGAACCAAATAATACCAGACCTAGGCATAGGTTGACATGTTGTATCCTGAAGTATCCTTGCAGGACACACATCTCCTGGCCTCGCCACCGGACACCGGGAAAAGGCGTCGGAGAGGTAAAGTATTTCATTCTTTTTAATTTTACACTAGCTGGGTGCCCGATGCAGATGCATCGGGATTCTAGAAGAGCGAGTCTCTGACTCGCAATGGCCGCTTCGCGGCCAATGCTTCGCGCTGCTAAGGCGACTCGCCATGCCCGCTGCGCGGGCATAGCGAGTCGCCTTAGAACTGCTCGCAATGGCCGCTGCGCGGCCAATGCTTCGGTCGTATCCACATGACGACATTGACTCGCAGCGCGAGCGGTCTCAAAAGGGGCAAAAAACCCATTCGTGATTATATAATAGATACATTTCGCTTTCTTAAAATTAGATTTTGCAGTGTATATTAATACACTGCGAAATCTAATGGGCGGTCACAGCTGTCCCAGAGGGGAGGAAGAAGCAGGATTCTTCCTCCCCTCTGTGACGTCAGAGGGAGAAAACGCAGGAGCAGCTGCGTAAAGAATTGACAAATCAATCAAAATAGTAATTTTATTTATTAATTATAATCAAAACATGGTAAAAAATGGAGATATACAAAGTATACAGGACAGGAATTACCCCACTTGGTTCAAACAATCATTAACAGAGAGAGTTCATCATCCTTTGACATGCATCATGCATAGAGCTACACAACCTACCATTATAAGCCCCACAATGAACCTCTCAAAAGTTATCACAAAGTGACAAGTGCCAAATAACCCAAGGGGGTAAAGATGTATTACCTGCCTGTTTAGCCCCCCTAACGCGCGTTTCGCGTTAGCTTCGTCTGAGGAGGGTGGTCCCTGCTTGCAGAGCAGTTCCTTTTATCGCGGCCACGATAATTCCACGCCTGACGTCCCATCCGGTGTTTACTGGATGTGACGCGGACGTTACATCACCTTCCCCATGTTTGTACTAAGTGGGGTAATTCCTGTCCTGTATACTACCATGTTTGGTTATAATTAATAAATAAAATTACTATTTTGATTGATTTGGCCTGACTCCTGGGTTTGAATTTTGGAATTCCGTGGTAAACCTTAGTTGACGAACCCGTGTACTTTCCTCCCCGCCTAGGATGAATCTATACCCAATGGCTCCGTGTAGGTAGACTTGGGGCTCCCCTCCCTCGTGGTGAGGGAGCAGGCAGACCGCTCCATCTGGCAGGGTGCCGCAGCTGATAAACAAACCGCAGCAGCCGGTTGACGACTGCAGAGGTAGACTCTGGCCATTTCCTCGGGCCCGGCGTTCCCATGGTGTACTGGGGAATTCCCTGGAGTATGGTCGCTCCACGCTGGGGTTCCCCGTTTCTCTCTAGGGCCCAGACTCCGCACGACAGGCGCCCTCTCTCAGGATCCCCTCAGGATCCTCTCTCCCCTTTCCTCCGGATCAGCGTAGAGCTGTCCGGGTAAAACCTCCACACTCCAACTGTCCCGACTCTCTCTCGCTCACTGACTAGAGAGACTACTCCTTCTCCTTGTTTGTTCCCCCTAGAGGTGAATATATCTCCCTCCTGGGTAACCTCCCACCACTATATTAATGTGGGAGTGCAGGAATAGGTCCCACCCACCAACCTAGGATCCACTTGTAGCTGGGGAAATTACACCTCTTTTACGGGTGCCATACCCCACTGTGATGCCTGACTACGTGGGGCGCCACACCAACTGTCTGCATATTTTTACGACACCAAAAAATGCAAAATGTTGCAGTTTTTGTCGCATCAAAAACACACAGACATACATGGATCTGTGGCTATATGTCTGGAATTAAAATCAGGCGCTATGGAGCATGGATTCAGGATAACACAGATCTGTGAGCTTCCGTGTGCAGGAATCCATTTTCCAGGACTGAGCATGCTTGAAAGCAAATTTTCATATGACATGCAGGCCAGGGAGGGTTTACATTTCAAATGGATCTGTCAAAAAACGTACTCACACTGATACAAATGGATACCAATGGATGTTGATGGATCTGTGTATATAACGTTGCAAGAGCACCCGCTGACATCCGTTTTCACAATTCTGTGGGGGTCTGTGCGTATCCAGGGAGATGCAGGTTTAACATGCATGCACATGGATTGAAAAATATGCAAGTGTGAAACCAGCCTTAGTTTACTAGGCACATATCAATTTTTCTTTATTGGGGGCAACCCACAGCATCTTAGCCTCTCATCATCATATCTCATTAAACCATTGGGATTCAGTTAGGCCAACTTGTTATTGGCCTGTGTTTAGTATGTGTACCTGGAAGAGCCCCTGATGTATATGATTAGAGTGCCCTCAGGGTTTTATTAACCCAATGACTCATTCAAGCTGAGGCATGTGAGTATTTCAATTTTTTTTTTTAAATAGACAAGGAATAATTCAGTAAACTACACTTAGACATTCATACGCTTCCAATAAAAGTACGCTTCATGGCAGGTTATGTAAGACTAATGCCTCTGTATGACATTCTTTAGGTGTCGTTCAGATGTCCCATTTTTGCATACATCTAGAAATGTGAGAGACAAAAGAGCATATAGGGTCTTATCTCGTGGCAGAGAGGGGCAATTGCCCGTTGAAATTTGCTCACCTGATCAGGTTGTGTAAACCCACAACCAGTGTCTGCACTCATACAGCTGCAGCTGGATCCACACTTCCACGAGCAACGTGGCATATGAATTGCCCAGGGTTGTATGGGAACTCGGGTATTTGGGCCCTGCTGTAGTTGGGATGTCACTGGTGGCCTGCCCAGACCCGTGGCCCTGGTGATCAACTGAAAAGGGTGTTAGGGAATGGTGATGAGGAAAAATATATAAAAGTTTGTCGTGACGCCACCTGCAGATTCTGGTGACCTCCAGGGGAGATGATACTGCAGCTTGGATGGAGCAGCTCCCTGCAGGTGGAGCTGAGTCCCCGGGCAAACCAGCACTGATAGTGGTGGTGCTGGATATAGATGTGATTAGGGGTAGAAGTAGGGTACGGGCCTTGCTGTCCAGTGGCTGGAATAGTCTCTATAAGTGGCCGGGTCGGGGGTAGAAGAATAGACACACACCGGAGATTGTTTCTTTACCTTTCACTGGTGGAATTGCAGGTAAAAGTCTAGTACACTGCCGGGTGTTCAGGTAACACTTCTGGATCTCCACAGTGAGTGGGTATAAGGCCTCCTCATTTCTTTTCCCTTGTGTGAAGCCCCTGCCCTGTATGGAACTTGGCTGGCCTCCTCTACTCTCCTCTCACCTATGCTGTGCTAGGTGTTCTTTCTTGCAGTGCCTGGCTCCCTTGGTGGTGACTGCACAGATGCCCGTGGTCTCCGGTATTCTCTGCTGGGCTGGGTGCTCTCCTGCAGACTTGGACTCCGATGCTTGGGGTGCTTTCTGGAGCTAACCAAAACGGCTCCTCGGTCCCCAGGCTGCTTCTTCTTTGTTGCTCCTACGACTTGCCTTTGACCCCACTCTTGGGTCCCTGCAATAGCTAGACGGGTGTCTGTTCAGTTGTCTCTGGCTCGGGCCTAGCACGGATCCGACCACCAGGACGTCTTCACAGTTCTCCTAGCGACTGCACACTCTGTCTAACTCCGCCCCCAGCACCAGTATTTATAGTGGATCTTGCCTAAGGGCAGCAAGTTGAGCTCCCCCTACTGGGTTGGGGTGGAAGGTGTTGTTTGTACTGTGTACCCACTGTGGAAATCCATCCATGCTATAGGTGAGCCTGTGGTTACCTGTGTGAGCAGGACGCCACATTTACAACTGGGACAAAAGTACAAAGTGCTGGTGATCCATGCTGCTTAAAGGAAGAACCAGGACCTGAGAAGTCTGGTGAAAACACCATTGCACCAGACTTCTCAGGTCCTGGTTCTTCCTTTCAACAGCGCGGATCACCAGCACTTTCTCATTTTGTCCTATTTTTGCATACATAGCACTCGCATTTGTGATAGTCTATTAGGTCACTCACATGTCTGTGATTTTTTGCAGAAAGTCACAAAGACATGTCCGATTTTGATTTGAGGGTTTGCTCAAAATTGGCAATTCAAGTCTATTGGTCAGTAAACATATCAGACTGCACTCTGACGACATCTGAATATGGTCTGATTTTCAAGGAGTGTCAGAATGGAAAAGGTGGAGAAACATTTTTCCTTCACAAACAACAAAAACTGATGACTTCAAACTCTGATCAAAGTCTGATAAAAAAAAAATCAGTCCGTTTTTCTTGTACATGGAAAAATTGTACAATGAGTCCTTAGGCTAATGCACACTGTGCATATTTGTTTGTGCTGCTTTTTTCCAGCCTCAAAAACACAGCTGTTTCAAAAGAGCATGCAAGCTTTTCTGCTATGTGCACACTGTGCTTTTCTGCTGTGTTTTTTGTAAGAGCTGCATTTTTCAGTTCATTGGAATGGCTGGCAACTGGAAAACGCAGCCCAAAAAAGCAGAAGATAATTGACAGGGACTTTTAAAAATGCATGCTTTTTTCACACCACTTAAAAACGCATATAGTGAGCACAGCAGAAAATGCAGAAAAATGCAGCACAAAAACACAGCAGAAAAGCACAGTTGGCACATACCGTTTGGGTGCAGGCACACTGGCATCACACTTGGCCGAGTGCAATGCGAGAAAAAGTCCTGAATTAGCCGGCTCATTCTACAGCTCTGGTGATGGCGGCGCCAGTAATTGACTCACCGTTGCCGGGTTCTCGGGTCTCATGCGCTGGCTGCGGTCACGGTTCGGTGCCTGAGGCTGTAAGGGCCCGGTAGTCAATGCACGTTTAAATAAGAATAAAGTCTTGTTTCATGACGCCACCTGTGGGTGTCCGGTAATAGTACCGGCGCTGCTTGGACCTCCGGGGGATGAGCTGCAGCTAGATGGACTCGCTCCCCACAGGACGAGCGAAAGTCCCCGGGGTCAGGAGCTGCTCTCATGGAATACGGCAGCTCAGTTGAATTGGTAGGTGAATAAGCTAGCAACAGTTCAGAATGAATACTCGGACACAGTGCTCCTCTGCATGGTCTTTACTTAGTTCTTTCAACGTCAACAGGTACACGGTATAACGGTTTCCAGACTTTCAATCGATAGACCGGGTGGTCCCGGTGATGAACAGTGTCCCTCCAAGGCTCCACAGTGTCTTTCTGTTTCTCACTGTCCCTTTTTACTCCTCACTGCTTTCATGCACCAGGTCAGGATACTGGGGAACCTCTATTGAGGACCCGAGCCGTGGCCTATCGACTCCCGATGAGTCCCCTGATCCCCAATGGTGGGTACCCCTCCTGGCACAGCTGCGGTGATGGTGGTTGTTGTGATGCGCTCCTAAGAAACCCTCTATCACACCGCTTCTGTAGTACAGCGATGGACGTCTGCACTGCCTCTGAGCCGGTACTCTGGGTGGACTGGGCTCTGGTCGATTTTCACCCGTTACTTGTTTACTTGTTTACTGGTGTACTTGGCTCCCTTCGCTTCTGGGTCACCGCTTCTCGGTGCCCTCTCTGTTAGCAGTCTTGCCACGACTCCTTCCTTGAACTTGTCTCTCCCACTTACTAACTCTTTCTGCTCTTTCCCCACACTGTACATCTCACACTCCTCCCACCAGGACCGGTTGCCCGGTAAACAGGTATCTGATTGGTCCTCTACCTCTATATGTTGTATGTGGTGTATGGAGCCTTGGGATTGACCCGTTTATCACTGAGACAGAGGATACCGCACCTTCAGTCAGGGGTGCAGTACACTCCTGTGACGCACTCATTGCGGGGCGCCACATAAGCAGGTAGTTAACTGCGGTGATCAGAGATCACCGTTGTTATAGTAACCGCTCGTTCGGTTATTAAGGCAATGGTGTCAGCAGTCATGTCACCGCTTACCATGCAGCAGGTCTTCGCTTATTCATTCAGTGATCAGACAGCATGGAGAGCAGAAGTGTTACCCCTCCCCATGCTGTCTGATATAGCACAGCTGCATCTGTTGAAAAAGAGAAAAGGCAGAGAAGACGAGGTCGTGGATGGTATGAAGGTGGGGCGAGTAATAAAAATGGTGTCTCTAAGTGTCTCTGTGATTTTATTTCAAATGAATTACCGTATATACTCGTGTATAAGCCGACCCGTGTATAAGCCGACCCCCCTACTTTTGCCCCCAAAATCTGGGAAAACCTATTGACTCGTGTATAAGCCAAGGGTGGACCCCAGCACAGGTATACAGCCCCCAGCAGTGTGGTATACAGGCCCCCGCAGTGGTATACAGGCCTCCCCAGTGGTAGTATACAGCCCCCAGAAGTGTGGTATACAGCAGCCTCCCCAGTGGTACATACAGGCCCCAGCAGTGTTACAGCGCCTCCCCAGTGGTATATACAGCAGCAGCCCCAGTGGTAGTATACAGCAGCCCCAGAGATATATACAGCAGCCTCCACAGTGGTATATACAGCAGCAGCCCCAGTGGTAGTATACAGCAGCCCCAGAGATATATACAGCAGCCCCAGTGGTAGTATACAGCAGCCCCAGAGGTATATACAGCAGCCCCAGTGGTAGTATACAGAAGCCCCAGAGGTAGTATACAGCAGCCCCAGTAGTAGTATACAGCAGCCTCAGTGGTATATACAGCAGCAGCCCCAGTAGTAGTATACAGCAGCCCCAGTGGTAGTATACAGCAGCAGCCCCAGGGGGTATATACAGCAGCAGCCCCAGGGGGTATATACAGCAGCAGCCCCAGGAGGTATATACAGCAGCAGCCCCAGGGGGTATATACAGCAGCAGCCCCAGGGGTATATACAGCAGCAGCCCCAGAGGTATACAGACCCCCCCCATAAGTAGTATACAGGGGCCCCAGCTGTATACAGCAGCCC
This sequence comes from Allobates femoralis, assembly GCA_033576535.1. Lineage (NCBI taxonomy): Eukaryota > Metazoa > Chordata > Amphibia > Anura > Aromobatidae > Allobates > Allobates femoralis. Next base: position 363,809,517 of record JARQOC010000005.1, on the reverse strand, counting down.
CAGCTGTATTCAGCCCCCCCGTGGTATCCAGGGCCCCCCTTGCTGCACCTGTAAAGGAAGATGTCAGTATACTTATCGCTGCCGCCGCCGCTCTGCTGCTCGGTCACCGCGCTGCTCCGGGTCTTCATGCTTCCTGTTCCTTCTCCGGCGCTCGAACAATGACGTCATTTCCTGAGCGCCGGAGAAGGAACAGGAAGCATGAAGACCCGGAGCAGCGCGGTGACCGAGCAGCGGAGCAGCAGCGGCAGCGATAAGTATACTGACATCTTCTTTTACAGGTGCAGCAAGGGGGGCCCTGGATACCACGGGGGGCTGTATACAGCTGGGGCTACCGTATATACCCGTGTATAAGCCGAGGGGGGACTTTTCAGCACATTTTTTGTGCTGAAAAACTCGGCTTATTACATGAGTATATACGGTAATTTTTCTCTGTGTTGTGTCTATTTTAACCCGTTATTGGAGATTCTTAATAGCCAGATCTAATTTGGCCTGACATTAAGAATCTCAGGGCTTAAGGCCAGCTGAAAAAAGAAAGCTGATATTAACCCCTTAGTATCCAACATACCACCTGTCACCAGAGCCTGATAAAGGGCCTGGAAATAGTGCTTCTTATGAATGCGCCATTTTTAGGTGCAGCTTCGAGCTGCTATTTTTTAGCATGGTGAGGGCCCTAAAACAATGGGACCTCACCACGCTGAGAATACCAGCCCTCAGCTGCCTAGTTTTACCTTGGCTGGCAATTAAAAATAGGGTGGAGCTAATGTGTATGGCAATCAAGCAGAATCACCATCCAGATTGAGGAAATGCAGTCTGACTACAACAGCCAATCATAGAGGCAATCACAGAGTGTGAGCATCTGTGATTGGCTGTTTGCCTGACAGTGCAGTGAATATGCAAGTAGCTTAATAGGCGGACCAGAAAGTAGCAGCAGAAGTCTGGTAGGCTTGATCTAGCTATTCTTACCTACTATCTATCTATCTATCTATCTATCTATCTATCTATCTATCTATCTATCTATCTATCTATCTATTTATCTGTCTGTCTGTCTACTCTTTTCTTACTTTATACAGCATGAGAAAGACCATGTTAAAAACGCATTGCAGACGGACACTATACGAATGTCAGCTGAGAAAAAAATGCACACTTGCATCACACTTGCACGACCATACGGAATGCACTCACAGGATGGCCATGCATCAAAATCACTCCGATTTACTCGTATGCTAGTATGCCTGCACCCTTAAGGTACCGTCATACGCAGTAATATTGCAAGCAATTTCACTGGCAATTTGCTGGTTGCAGTGAAATCATGGACACATTGTTGTATTTTGTTGCCGTGTACAAATGTAACAATGTGTTCATTATTTCACGGCAACCAGCAAATTGCCAGTGAAATTCCTAGCAATATTGCCGCATGTGACGGTACCTTTAGAGTTAGCTTTTCAGCGCATACATGAGAAAAATGAATGTCAGTAACATGATATGACAATAAGAATAACAACATTATTCTTACTTTGAAAATAGCAGTAGAACCCATAGGAGCACAGTAACAATGTGAACATACCTTATCTTGACAAATAATACACAAGCTGACAACGAATACATTTTTTCTTCTTCTTTTTTTTTTATTAGTTTATGGCTGTTCAAAACAAACCCTGAGGGTTAGTTGTTTGCTAAGCTTTGTTATGTTTTTCTCACATTAAAAATGCAGAACAAAGTTGGATAACTGTAAAAAATGCAGAACAAAGCAAAATGCTAAGTAAGTTCACACAAAGTCTCCTATTTTGGTTTGTGTCTCACTCCTGTCCATCTGAATCACGCAGCACTTGTGGTGAAAGCTCTCTGTATTTATTCTGCTGCGCCTCTTCACATTAGGCCACGGTCACACAGTCAGTATTTGGTCAGTATTTCACATCAGTATTTGTAAGCCAAAACCATAAGTGGGTGAAAAATGCAGAAGTGGAGCACATGTTTCTATTATATGTTTCCTCTGACTCTTCCACTCCTGATTTTGGCTTACAAATACTGATGTGAAATACTGACCAAATACTGATCGTGTGACCGTGGCCTTAAAGGGATCCTGTCACCTCCAAAACATTGCACATGCGATGCTTGAAGCAGTACACAGCGGCCCGGGTGTACTGACGTCACCCGATGCCGGAAATGACGCGATTCACGTCATTACAGCCCAGGCCCGTGGAGAGCAGGGAGGCTCTGAATACAATATGAATAGAAGATCACGCCTATTAGGGTGTGATCTTATGACGAAGAGAGCCCGCCCGAAGGACTAAAGAATATAGCCCCTGCTAATTGACATCACTAATGAGTAAGTTATAAAACGTTTTTATGCACTTTCACAGGATGCTTTTTTGAGACAAATGGAGTGTGGGATTAGTAATAATATGCTGCAGGGACATGTTTTGCTAGCTTAGGAGGCGTTTTGGAGGTGACAAGATCCCTGTAACTACTTGTTTACCAGCAAGTGTTTTTGTATTTTTTGTTTTTTCCTACCTTACTTTTCAAGTGACACAATGTTTTTATTTCTCCATACACATATGTGCAGCCCCAGGCGGGACTAGGGTACTTGGTACCGGACCGGTCGGTAGCTGGGGATGTCACGGGTGGCTTGGTCCGGACCGTGTCCCTGGGCCCTCACAATAAAAGGGGAATATTTACAAGGGATTGTCACGGGTGACGCCACCCACTTGGTGCGGCCAGTGATGGGGCCGCCGCTGCTGCAGAACCTCCGGGGGTGATGGAGTGGCAGCGGAGATGGTATAGTTCCAGTGGGGAGAACTGTATCCCCCGGGGCAGTAAAGGTTAAAGTCTATTGGGGTTATAGATGGTGGAGAAGGGTTGGAGGACACACACTCACGTTTGGTTGGCACTGGTGCACTTTCCTTCTTCTCCCGATGCTGCAGAGCTGACAGGCTGGATCTGTAGGGAGGAATTGTCTCTGTGCTGAATCTGGAGCAAAGGTCGCAATCAATACACAGACTCCAAAGCTGTTTTCCAAGGCTTTACTGCTGATATTATTGCAGATTATAGTCCACGGAGTCTGTAATGGGGCTGAGCTCTCTCCCCACACCCTGTCCGGGTCGTTGGCTTCCTTGTGCTGCACTGTGTGTGTGTCCTGGGCTGCTGCTTCTAGCTAAGCTGCTGGGATTCCTCACGTCTCTCTGTATTCTGCTGGTACCACTTGGCTAGGCAACTTGGGTCCTCTATGCTGTGCTGACCCCTCCGTGTTGCTTCACTCTGGTACTAGGGGGCATCTAGAGATCCCACTGTTCCTGGATTCACTGTGCTGTGGGTGCCAGACACAGTACCGGATCCGGTGTCCGTCTCTGTGCGTACTTCTGGGGCAAGTGATGGTGTCACGCCAGCTCCCAGATGTGTTTCTCTGTCTTTCGTTCTCCTTTTCCTCTGACCCTTGCTAGGTCTGCACTGAGCTAACTCTGCTCTCTTCTCAGCACTGCACCGTGCTGAACGGTCTCCTGAGCTGTTCTTTCCTCAGTTCTCTAGGAACTGAACTGAGCTCTCCCTCATGGGCAAGAGTATATAAGGAAGCAAGTGGTGCTCCCCCTCTTGGCCAGAGGTGGTAGTGTTTGTCAGTGTGTAGTGGGGGAGAGAACCCATGTGATGTTATTGTGGCACATTAACCCATGGGGTGCCACATTCCCCCTTAGTTAAATACAGTACTCCGGGACTGTAGAAAAACAAGTAAACAACAATTAAACACAATTAATATTGACATAGACTTAAAAATGAAAAAGTACAAAAATCACTAAAATGTGAAAAAGAGTTCGAAAGTCAAAAAGCAGTCTTTCCGGGGGTTTAGTCTATTGCCTCCGGGCTGATGAATATATACAAAAGAGTTCTTACCACAACCAGTCCGTGGTATATATGGTCCATAAGTAAATAAGGAGATTGCAAAGTTCATACAGGATAGTCTCTGTAGGTACTGGGCTTTCTAACGTTGCAATAACTATGTACATTTGTCCACTGAATTCAACTTATATTCAAACAACATATTTACATTATATTCTTAATTGCATCTTAATCTTTGTACCTAGCCGGTAACTGACCTTGGGTACTACGCTCTGATCTGCGCAATGTTGGTGGAGTTAGTATGAAAGTGTGAGTGGACGTGTACCTATTTGGGGTGCTTGGTGTTATGGCAGATGGAGGTCTGACTGCAGGACTGGCAAGTTCACTGGGACCAGGAATCTGTTCTTCCTCTTCGGATTCTACTTCCAGTTCTTCAAGTCTTGGGTCTTCTTCAGGTAACACAGGTTCTGGTAACACAGGTTCTGGTAACACGGGTTCTGGTCTTGGTTCCACCATTGAAGGGAATGCAATCATTGGTACGACAACTGCTCCATGGTAATTTGGCCATGTTTTAGGAAAATCTCCTAGTACCGTGTGGAATACTTCTTCTTTTTCTTTCTCTTGAATAGGTTGGACCTGTACGGGTTCTATGACTTCAGGTGTCTTCAGTGTTTCAGGACACAATTTGAGTTGATCACGAGATACGACTTGTGAAGTTCTTCCTTCATCTTTGCTTATCAAATAGGTTTTAGCATTGTCTAGGTTAGATGGTAGGACTGTGTATGGGACGGTTTCCCACTGATTATCCAGTTTGTTTGTACGTCTCTTTCTCTTGAGAACTTGATCACCTTCTTGTAATGGCATTGCTTGAGCATGTTTGTTAAAGGTCTTTTCTTGTCTTGCTCTTGCCTGTTGTAGGTTTCTCTCTACACATTCTTGCACTTGGTGATACTGTTTCTGACGTTTGATATCCCAATCTGTTTCTTCTATTTCTGTATCTGGTTTTTCAACTCCCATTTCTAGATCAATTGGTAGCTTACCGGGTCTTGCACGCATAAGGTAGGCTGGAGTGCAGTTCGTAGAACTCACGGGAACATGGTTGTATAAGTCTACCAAATCAGGTAATTTATCTGGCCACTGGTTTCTTTCTGATTCCGGTAAGGTCTTTAACAGTTCGATTACGATATGATTCATTTTCTCGCATAAACCATTTGTTTGGGGATGATACGTTGTTGTACGAATCTTCTTACAACCGTACATATTGCAGAATTCCTTGAATAGTTCTGATTCAAAAGCTGGACCTTGGTCTGCAAGGACTTGTTCTGGGTAACCATGTGGTCTACAGAAATGCGTCTGGAATGCTTTTGCTGCCGTCTTTGCTGTCAAGTCTTTGACTGGTACCACCACCAAGAAGCGTGAGTAATGGTCCACGATGGTTAAGGCATAGACATAGCCTGACCGGCTTGGTGACAACTTGACTAGCTCAAGTGGCTGCTTGGTTATTATTGGTTGAAGTGGAGCTCTCTGTAGATCTTTCCTTCTGAGGTTGCATGCGGCACATCTGCTGCACCATAGTTCAATGGATCTTCTCATGCCAACCCAATAAAATCTGTCTCTCAGGATTGCTTCTAACTTCTTCCATCCGAAATGACCTGCGTTGTCATGGTAAGCTTCTAAGACCATTGGAGTGGCTCGCTTGGGCACGATAATCTGCCAGACCAATTCATGCGTCTTGGGATTAGTATGCGTTCTACAGAGCTTCCCTTGATGCAGGAACAACTTGCCTCTCTCCTTCCATAACTGTATAGCTTCAGCTGGGGCATTCTGACCAGGGTGTGCATGTTGTTGCGTAAGCAGTTCTTTCACTAGCTTCACGGCTGGATCATTATCTTGGGTTTCGGCCCATTCGTAGTGTGTTAACGGATTAAGATTTATTTCCTGTTTTCTTTGGTAGGCGCCGGGCTGATAGTCTTGTACCTTTGAACGATGAAAGGCCGGTAGTTCAATCTCTTCCAACCCTTCCGGTTCCTCTTCCACGTCTTTCAGGTGTGGCATCCGGGATAAGGCATCTGCGTTCCCATTCTTGCGGCCTGCCCGATATTTGATGACAAAGTTGTAGTTAGATAGCCGGGCTATCCATCGCTGCTCCAAAGCACCTAATTTTGCTGTGTCCAGGTGAGTCAACGGGTTGTTATCCGTGTAGATGGTGAATTCTGCACCTGTCAAGTAATGTTTAAAGCGTTCGGTTACAGCCCAAACTACTGCCAGTAGCTCTAACTTGAAGGAGCTGTAGTTCTCGGGATTTCGTTCTGTAGGCCGGAGCTTCCTGCTTGCAAAGGCAATGACTCTTTCTTTGCCTCCTTGCTTCTGCGACAATACTGCTCCCAGTCCCACGTTGCTGGCATCCGTGTAAAGAATGAATGGTTGATGGTAATCAGGGTATGCCAGGATCTCTTCTCCCGTCAGCGCGCTTTTTAGCTTATTGAAGGAATCTTCTCTTTCCTCATCCCACCATGCCAGGGAATTACAGTTTGAAGTCTTCTTTGATCGCCCTACCAGAATGTCTTGCAGAGGAGCTGCTAGCTTCGTGAATCCTCAGATAAATCTTCTATAATAGCCTACCAGGCCCAGGAATTGCCTCACTTCTTTTACGTTCGTAGGTCTTGGCCAATCCCTTATTGCTGTGACTTTATCAGGATCCGGTGCTACTCCCTCTGAACTCACGACATGTCCCAGGTACTGTACCTTTGGTTTGAGAAGGTGACACTTGGATGGCTTGATTTTCATGCCATATTTCGATAAAGCTTCGAACACTTCTGCCAGGTCTTGTAGATGTTGCTCATACGTCTTCAAGTAGACTATGACGTCATCTAGGTACAGGAGGACAGTTTCAAAGTTCTTGTGTCCTAGGCAGCTCTCCATCAGACGTTGGAAGGTCCCGGGTGCGTTGCAGAGTCCGAATGGCACACAATTGAACTCACAGAGGCCCATCAGCGTAGTGAACGCTGTCTTCTCCTTGTCGGCCTCGGCCACAGGAACCTGCCAGTACCCACTAGTCAGATCAAGGGTGGAAAAGTAGTTAGCAGATTTTAATGCAGCTAATGACTCCTCAATCCTAGGTAATGGGTATGCGTCCTTATGTGTGATGCGAATAATCTGCCGATAATCTACGCACATCCTCATGGTCCCATCCTTCTTTTTAACTAACACTAGAGGTGCTGCCCAGGGGCTACAACTGTCTCTTATTACCCCTGCAGATTTCATTTCTCTGAGCATATCTTTGGTGGTTTGGTAGTGAGCTGGTGGTAAGGGTCTATACCTCTCTTATATAGGTTGATGGTTACCTGTGGGTATAGTGTGCTCTACCCATTTGATCTGCCCAAAGTCTAACGGGTGTTTGCTGAATATCTGCTCATATTCTTTCACTACCCGGTATACACCATGCTTGTGACGGGGAGGTGTAGAACTGGTACCTACATGCAACTTTTGGCACCAATCCTCCAGCTTCTCTCCTGAGCCATTGTCATCCGCCTGACTTGACGGGTTCAAGGGCTCGGCGGCTCTGATGTTGTTGTTATCAACCGTGTACAACTTAGCCATGGTAGCATACTTTGGTAATGTGACCTCATCTTCTCCGCAGTTCAATAGGCGTAATGGCACTCTTCCCCTGTGTACGTCAACCACTCCTCTAGCAGTGAGTATGGTCGGTCTACTGTCTGAGTACACGGGTTCTACCAGGGCCTGATAGTCTTGCCCTTTAATGCCTATTGCGGCTCTGCACCATACCAACATTTCAGTTTTGGGAGGAATTACAATGGGTATTGGGTCACTTACTCTTACACTGCCGATCTCACCTCCGGAGATTTCTACCTGCTGCTTCAACATCAGGGCTTTGATCTCTTTGTGCAGAAGCCTCTGTTGTCCAGTTCCGGCAGTCTCGGCGATTTGCTGCAAAACACTTAACACTTCGGAAAAAACATTTCTCAATGACATTCATTCCTACCACCATCACAGGTTCACGGCCTCGCCGGTCGACATCTACGATTATAATACCCTGTTTCTGCAATTCTACCTTCCCAACCTGAATATTCATCTCTCTAAATCCAACCTTTGGTATTATCAATCCATTACCAGCCCATATATCAAAATTAAAGTCATCTGGCGCATTAGTAATGTCTGAATCAGCCCAGTACCTTTTATATAGAACATGTGGGATAGATGTTATTTGGGATCCGGTATCCAGCAAGGCACTAAAGGGGATGCCATCCAACACAATAGGGATCACCGGCTTTCCTCCCACGAATTTGTCATACCAGGCTGAGGGGCCTTGATCGTTCATTCCTGGGGAGCGGCCCGCCTGCCCAGGGTATCGTCGTTTAAAGGACACTCTCGAGCAAAATGGCCTGATTTCTGGCAACGACGGCAAATAGGCTGTCCATCTGGTTGGTAGCGATCGCTGGGTCGTCCTCTTGCTGCTGGGTATCTTCTGGGCCTCATCCACGGAACATCCTCTCTGCTGGTCGCCAACTCGATCTTGGGTGCAGGTTTTGACTCTCGCAGTTCCTTGATGACCTTGGCCATGGAGATCACGGTGTCTGTCAGGGCATCTAGCTTTTGGTTGATGGCTGCATTTGAGATATATTCCCCGGCCTCAGCAGCAGTCGTTGACATAGCAGATGTCGCTGGCGCTGCCGCTTGCTGAGGTGCTGCTGCAGTGTCAAGCACAGTTGTTAATTCTCTTGGCTCTTCCAGCTGCTGCAGACGGATAGCTCTATCTTTCAGCTCAGTAAATGTCATGTCAGGGTTCTGCAGCAGTACCATGCTTAACTGTCCTCGATGGGAAGGGGAATGGAGACCCTCAATAAATTGGTCAAATAGCATTTTATCAGCTCCCGGGGCTAAAGCAGGTTCTGCCAGCTTAAGGGCTTTGAGTGCTTCCTGCAGGTTCAAGGCAAAGTCTCTGGCACTCTGTTTAGGTTTCTGGTGGCATGCAAAGAACCTCATCTTAGCCCGGGCATCAACAGCAGATTCAAAAGTTGCTTTCAGTCTGGCTGCTAGATGCTCTACAGTGTCCTTATCTGTGTCCAGCCAGGACACCACCTCACGCCGTGCATTGCCCGTTAACTGTCCCATTATCATTCCTACACGCTGGGCTTCAGTGAGGGGATACATCACATAATACTCTTTAATCTTTTGCATAAAGTCAGTTAAAGTATTAGGCTCACCGGAGTATTGGGGCAGCCACATTGCCCCTGGAGTATACGGCATCAGGAATGGCATTATGGATGCTGTTCCTTGCGCCGCTGCACCGCCGGACGCTACTGGCTGACCCGACGCTGCAGCTCCATCGGCTACTCCGCCGCCGTCTTGTGCATCGGCCTGCGACATCTTGGGCCCCCTTAGTTAATATGCGCCCTCCGTCTTCCGTTTCCGTCCGGATGTCTCTGGGAGGTTCCGGGGCGCAGCAGGGATCTCCTTCCCCGCCGGATGTCGTCAGCACCAGGGGAGGAGGCTGGGTTCGCGCCAATGCAGGGTACCGCCCACTTTCTTTTCCCGCGCGCCGCGCGCTCCAAAATGGCGGATTCTCAAATATACAATTCAGATGGCGCACAGGGTCCAATTCTTTTGGACCGGGTAGATCCTGTTCGTGACGCCAGGTTGTAGAGCCCCAGGCGGGACTAGGGTACTCGGTACCGGACCGGTCGGTAGCTGGGGATGTCACGGGTGGCTTGGTCCGGACCGTGTCCCTGGGCCCTCACAATAAAAGGGGAATATTTACAAGGGATTTGTCACGGGTGACGCCACCCACTTGGTGCGGCCAGTGATGGGGCCGCCGCTGCTGCAGAACCTCCGGGGGTGATGGAGTGGCAGCGGAGATGGTATAGTTCCAGTGGGAGAACAGTAAAGGGTAAAGTCTATTGGGGTTATAGATGGTGGAGAAGGGTTGGAGGACACACACTCACGTTTGGTTGGCACTGGTGCACTTTCCTTCTTCTCCCGATGCTGCAGAGCTGACAGGCTGGATCTGTAGGGAGGAATTGTCTCTGTGCTGAATCTGGAGCAAAGGTCGCAATCAATACACAGACTCCAAAGCTGTTTTCCAAGGCTTTACTGCTGATATTATTGCAGATTATAGTCCACGGAGTCTGTAATGGGGCTGAGCTCTCTCCCCACACCCTGTCCGGGTCGTGTGTGTGTGTCCTGGGCTGCTGCTTCTAGCTAAGCTGCTGGGATTCCTCATGTCTCTCTGTATTCTGCTGGTACCACTTGGCTAGGCAACTTGGGTCCTCTATGCTGTGCTGACCCCTCCGTGTTGCTTCACTCTGGTACTAGGGGGCATCTAGAGATCCCACTGTTCCTGGATTCACTGTGCTGTGGGTGCCAGACACAGTACCGGATCCGGTGTCCGTCTCTGTGCGTACTTCTGGGGCAAGTGATGGTGTCACTCCAGCTCCCAGATGTGTTTCTCTGTCTTTCGTTCTCCTTTTCCTCTGACCCTTGCTAGGTCTGCACTGAGCTAACTCTGCTCTCTTCTCAGCACTGCACCGTGCTGAACGGTCTCCTGAGCTGTTCTTTCCTCAGTTCTCTAGGAACTGAACTGAGCTCTCCCTCATGGGCAAGAGTATATAAGGAAGCAAGTGGTGCTCCCCCTCTTGGCCAGAGGTGGTAGTGTGTGTCAGTGTGTAGTGGGGGAGAGAACCCATGTGATGTTATTGTGGCACATTAACCCATGGGGTGCCACACATAGCCATATGAAGGCTTGTTTATTTGTAGGATGGAGATGTAGTTTTTTATGACACCATTCATTTTACTGTTGAATGTACTGGGGAAAAGGTTAAGTATTACAAGTGTGGTGGAATAATAAAAAATACAATTCCACCTCTTGTTTTTTGGGTTCAGTTTGTATGGCATTAAATATGTGGTAAAATAAGTCATTAACAGTGGCGTAACTAGGGTCCAATAGGCCCCGGAGTGAAATTTAGACCTGCTTCCCCAGTCACTTTGGTCAGTTGTATGTGCCCTGATAAACGTTCTAAATCCTATAAAGACTCATGAATTGACCTCTCCCCTTCATTATGTATTAATGTCCCTCATCCTGGAATATGGCCCTTATCATGATGTATATTTCCCCCTTCCTGGTATATATAGTCTTCCTCCTCCTGCCACCATAGTCCTCCAATTATTATAAAGCATCCCCATATTCCTCCATATATTACAATGTATCCCCTAGTCCTCTACGCATTATGTATCTCATTGTCCCCATTCACATGGTAGCTCCCATTGTCATCCATTTATTATGATGCACCCCTATACTCCTCCATCCTATAATATAATCTTCTTATCGTGTCTGTCTGTCTCTCTGTAACTGAAATCCCGCATCGCTGATGGGTTGTGTGCGGCCGGCCGCGACTAATCAGCAATGCAGGATTTCCGTTACAGACAAACAGGAGCAGTCCAGCCGCTCAGTAATGGGGTATAGCCGGGTGCAGTGTGTGTGACTCACCATAGCTGGGTTCTGCACGTCGCAGGCATTGACTCTCCTTGTCACGGAACCGCGCCTGCGGCTGTGGGGCCCGGTGGTCCAGATCAATAGGGGGGATGGCTGAACAGTAAGGGGATGATTTGTCTTCGTGACGCCACCTGCGGGTGTTCCGGTGATTTCACCGGCGCTGCTAGGCCTCCGGGGAATGTTATGCAGCGAGATGGGACGCTCCCCACAGGATGAGCGGGAGTCCTTGGAGCCAGGAGCTGCACAAGATGTTGTGAGGCAGCTGCGGTAATACTGTTGTTAAGCTCAGGAATCAGACACAGACACATCAAAGTCTTTTAGGTACCTTTACTGGTGGTGGTCAGGTACGGCAGACCGGGATAGTGAAGTCAACACTCCTGGAGGTTCACAGCAAGCAGTTAGTGTAGGCTTCCTTTCTCTGTCTTCTAAGGCTAAGGTCGGTGGATGTGGAATCCAGCCGGACCGGGCAGTATGTTTAATGGAACGGATTTCACCTGGGTAGCTGCACTGAGGGCACTGTAAAAGGGTGATGATAATTCTATCTTCTTCCCTGGGCTCTCGCTGCTAGGTGCGGCAGGTGAACAGGGGGCTAGACTCCCTGTGAAGTATGCTGGTTCCCTGTGGTGGCAATGTAGCTCTCACAGCTTCGGTTCCAGTAACCGGTGGATAAGGGAGAGAGTTATGATCACTCTGGTGTCCCTGAGAGGTGCTTCTCCTTTTCCTCTTACCCCAATTGCAAGGGTTTCCTCACTTGGCAAGTGTGCTGGTTCGGGCCCAGTATGGCTCCAGAACTGGTGATGCACATTTCCTGCAGCTATTGTAGCGTCTGCATACTCTGATGTTTCTCTCTCCAAGACCCTATTTATAGGGGAAACTGGCTCAAAGTGACCAGTGGAGCTCCCCCTAGAGGCTTGGGGGGAAACCAGGTGTTCTAAGGTGTTGTGTTGTTTTGTTTGAGTGATGCTTGCTGTTAGCTCCAATCATGCCCCAATGAGTTCTATGGTGCCCAACAGGGTGACAGGGTTCCACATTCCCCCTTAGTTAACCTCAGTTCTCCTGGCTGAGCCAAAAGTTCTTTTTACGTCTTAACACTAAGCATTTTATAACATTTAATAACAGAGTCTTAAAGAAAAATACAAAAATCACTGAAAAGGAAGGGAAAATATGGAAAAATTGAAAGGCAGTCCATACGGCACTAGTCCATCTGCCACAGGCTGGAAAAGGGTAAAGTTCTGGTCACACAAGTCCTGTGACAATTGTCCAAAGTTTATGAAAAGGGAAAAAGGGTAAAATCCACACATATTTAAACTTTGTACATTCCCTACGGGTGTCTCTGCTTGGGAGGCCGGTACTAACCTTCTTTACCTTACCAGGCACTTTCTGTCCCCAACTTAATATACTTGGGACAGGGCCCAGTTCCTCCACCCTTCTGTACACTGCTTTTTACAGGTTTTGAAAACAGTTACTATTTATATTCACTTACAGGCAATATGGCTGCGCTACATTTTAAACCCATTCTCCAAGTCTGTTTGGGGGTTGTCCTAATGTACTACATGTGGATTTGCGTAGTGTGGTTGTTTCCAAAGCTGTTGGTGTAGTGTGCGAAGTGGTTCTTTCTCTACTTCTGCTTTGTGTAAGGCCATAGTAAGTATGTAACCTGTCTACTGGACTATCCTCTGTGGGTAGTTGTGTAGGAATGATTTCTCTTACTGTGGGACTAGCAGGTTCACCGATTACAGGAATCTCAGGTTCCAATATAACAGGCTGCATATCTTGCACTTGAACTTGTTGAGTTGGTTGATTTGGAATTGGTTGCTGTTCTTCTACAGGTTGGTAGAAATGCATTACTGGTATGATAAATGCTTCATCGCATTGTGGCCAGTCAGCTGGTAAGTATCCAATGTCTGTATAGACTAGATTTTCTTTTTGTTCTTCATCTGTAGTTACAGTAGGGTAACTGGTTACTTGTGGGATTAACTGTGCTTGACATTTCTTCAAATGGTCCCTTGAGACAGTTGCAAAAGTATTCCCATTGTCCTTACTGATAACGCAAGTTTTGGAATTGTCATACTGTGACGGCATAACGGTGTAGGGTTCTGATTCCCAACTGTTATCCAATTTGTTGGTTTTCCTCTTTCATTTTAGCACTAAGTCACCTGTTGCAAAAGGTTCTGCTGAGGCGTGCTTGTTGAAGTCTTTTTCTTGCATGGTTCTGCTGATTTCTAGGTTTCTTTCTTTTCTTTCTTGTACTTTTCTGTACTGTTCTTGGCGTTGACTAACCCAATCTTCATCAGAAGAATCTTCTGTGGGTTCCATGGTTCCCATCTGTAAATCAATAGGCAATTTACCTGGTCTTGCTCGCATTAAGTAAGCAGGTGTGTAGTTGGTTGAACTGACGGGTATGTGGTTGTAGATGTCCACAAGATCTGGAAGTTTTTCAGGCCATTGATTTCTCTCTTCAACTGGTAAGGTTTTGAGCATGTCAATGACTATGTGGTTCATCTTCTCACATAAACCGTTCGTCTGGGAATGATAAGGTGTGGTGCGGATCTTCTTACACCCATATAGCCCTAAGAATTCTTGGAACAGAGTTGATTCGAAGGCTGGCCCTTGGTCAGTCAAGACTTGGTCTGGATACCCATGGGGCGACAGAAGTAACTCTGGAACACTTTGGCTACTACCTCTGCAGGGAAATCCTTAACTGGAACTACTACCAGGAATCTTGAATAGTGGTCAACAATGGTGAGAGCGTAAGTATACCCGGTGCGACTTGGGGTAAGCTTCACGTGGTCGAGAGCAACTATTTCAAGAGGTTTGCTGGTAACAATTGGCTGCAACAGAGCTTTCTGAGTTAGATGGTCTTTTCTTCGAAGGTGACATGGCCACAGTTTTTACACCACTTGTCAATTGAGCCTCGCATACCGACCCAGTAGAACTGATCCTTCAGGAGTCTCTCCAGCTTCTTCCATCCAAAGTGTCAGGCATCATCATGGTATGCTTCAAGGATCATTTGGACTTCAGTCTTGGGAACTACAATCTGCCAGATTGTAAAGAGAAAATAGGGAGGGGGACAAGAGGCGCAATAGTGCCCTATCACTAGTGACACTTTTGTATGATGGTGGAGCTGTGAAGCTGCTCACCTGGTCCAGTTGTGAACCCCACAACTGGTTTGAAGGCGTTTTTGGAATCTATGTTCCAGCTGCTGCAGGACCTCCACCGACCATTGGATAGTGGTTTGAATCCAATAAATGATGGGAGTGCTGGTGTGTCACGGTCCGCGCTGCTGTAGTATGGATAAACTCACCAAAGAGCCAAAAGTATTTTCATCCTTTATTCCTCCTCTCTCCTACGCGTTTCAGCGCCACACCCGGCGCCTTCCTCAGGGAAGAGAATGTCCCTGAGGAAGGCGCCGGGTGTGGCGCTGAAACGCGTAGGAGAGAGGAGGAATAAAGGATGAAAATACTTTTGGCTCTTTGGTGAGTTTATCCATACTACAGCAGCGCGGACCGTGACACACCAGCACTCCCAACATTTCTTGGAATCTGCCAGATTAGTTCATGTGTTCTTGGGTTTAGGTATCTTCTGCATAGTTTACCTTGGTAGACGAACAATCTCCCTTTTTCTTTCCATAGGCGTTTAGCATTTTATGAGGCATCAGGGTCCATGCTGGCGTGTTCTTGAGTAATCAGCTTTCTTACTAGGCTGACATCTGGATCGTTGGTTTGAACCTCCTTCCAGTCATGGTGAGGTAAAGGGTTCACGGTCCTCTCTACACGTTTCTGGTTCGCCTGATGACACTTGCTGTACCCGTACGGTGGAAAGCAGGTAGTTCAATCTCCTCCAGGTCATCTATGTCTTCTCCCTCTTCAGGAAGGTTGGGCATTCTGGACAGGGCATCAGCATTGCCATTCTTGTGACCTGCCCAGTACTTTACAGTGAAGTCATAGTTTGAGAGTCTTGCTACCCAACATTGTTCCAGGGCTCCCAGCTTTGCAGTCTCTAAATGGGTTAGAGGGTTGTTATGTGTGAAAGCTGTGAGCGGGGCGGATGCCAGGTAATGCTTGAAACGCTCTGTGATTGCCCAGACCAGGGCCAGGAACTCTAGCTTGAAGGAGCTGTAGTTCTCCGGGTTCCTTTCCGTGGGACGGAGCTTTCTGCTGGCGTAGGCTATCACCTTTTCCTTTCCCTGCTGGCGTTGAGCTAGGACTGCTCCTAAACCTTCACTACTCGCATCAGTGTACAGTAAAAACAGGAGATTGTAATCAGGGTAGGTCAGGATTTCTTCTCCTGTTAGAGCATCTTTGAGCTTCTGGAAGGATTGCTCCTGTTCTGGTCCCCAGTGGAACGGGGGTCCCCTGATTTTGCCGTTTTTGGATTGACCTACTAAGAGATCTTGCATAGGTGCTGCGATCTTGGTATAGCCTTTGATGAATCGTCGGTAGTACCCGACCAGTCCTAGAAATTGACGTACCTCTTTGTGAGTAGTTGGTGCTGGCCAGTCCTTGATGACGGTTACTTTATCCGGATCCAGTGCTACGCCTTCGGCGCTTACCACGTGTCCTAGGTATTGGACCTTGGGTTTCAGCAGGTGGCACTTGGACGGTTTCAGCTTCATCCCGTACTTGGACAGTGACTCGAACACTTCACTCAGGTGCTGGAGGTGGTCTTCATAGGTCTGAGAGTAGACAATGACATCATCAAGGTATAACAGGACAGTTTCAAAGTTCTTGTGGCCCAAACAACACTCCATCAGCCTCTGAAATGTTCCTGGGGCATTGCACAACCCGAATGGCATAATGTTGAACTCGCATAGTCCCATAGGTGTCGTGAAGGCTGTCTCCTCACGATCTTCCTCTGCAACGGCAACCTGCCAGTACCCACTAGTAAGATCTAATGTGGAGAAGTAGTTGGCAGATTTGAGTGCAGCTAGTGACTCTTCTATGCGGGGCAACGGGTATGCATCCTTGTGTGTGACTTTATTGATTTGTCTGTAGTCTACGCACATCCTCATACTACCATCTTTCTTTTTAACCAGGACTAGTGGTGCTGCCCAGGGACTACAGCTATCCCTAATGACTCCTGCATTTTTCATGTCCTGAAGCATCTCTTTTGAATTTTGGTAGTTGCATGATTGCCTGTGGGGATATGGTGTTGTACCCCTTTAATCCTCCCAAAGTCGAGTGGGTGTTTACTGAACACTTGCTCATACTCCCGAACTACCTGGTATACTCCATTTTTCTGGTGAGTAGGTGTATTGTCAGTTCCTACACTGAGCTCCTGACACCATTTCTCTAACTGATCTTTGGAGTGAGGGGGTTCATCAGTGACTGTTTGGGATGAGGATTTTACATCAATTATAGCATCATCTTTAACCTGGTACAATTTTGCGACAGTTGCATATCTAGGCAGTCTGACTTCGTCATCACCATAATTTATTATGCGTACGGGGACTCTCCCTTTTCTTACGTCAACCAACCCTCTGGCTGTCAAGAGCGTAGGACTACTATCGGACATTACAGGTTCTACTACAGATTGGTAGTCCTGCCTTCTGAGGCCTATGGCTGCTCGACACCAGATCATCATTTCACTTCTGGGTGGTACCACAATTGGAATGGGATCTGTGACCCGTACTCTGCCAATTTCACCATTAGACAATGTTACCTGTTGTTGATAAACCAGAGCTCGGATCTGCTTTTGGATAGCTCTATTCTCTCTGGGTCTACCAGCTTCAACACTCTGTTGGAGTAAAAACAACACTTCATCGATGCATTTAACCATAACATTAGTACCCAGTATTACACAGGGATCCTTGTTGTTTGGTTTATCCTGCTCTACTAACATACCCTGGTTCTTCAGCTACACCCACCCCACCTTTACTGTAGCTTCCCATTGTCCCTCTATTGTAACTAATATACCATTAGTGGCTTCAATGTTCAGATCAGGGTTAGGGGGTTCCAGCTTAACATCTGGCCAGAATCGCTTGTAAAGGATACTCGGGATGGTTGTCACCTGGGATCCAGTGTCTATCAAGGCGGATGTAGTGATGTCATCGATGACAATTGGTAGATATCATATAAAAGAAGGAGGGGGAACAAGTGGCGCAATAGTGCCCTATCACTATGGCACTGAATAAGAAGTGGTGAAAAAGGGAATTCACTCACCTGGGACAGTTGTGTCACCCACAACTGGCTTGAAGGCGTATTCAATGCT
The DNA here is from genome assembly GCA_033576535.1 of Allobates femoralis. Lineage (NCBI taxonomy): Eukaryota > Metazoa > Chordata > Amphibia > Anura > Aromobatidae > Allobates > Allobates femoralis. Next base: position 363,791,969 of record JARQOC010000005.1, on the reverse strand, counting down.
TATTTCTAGATGGCTGCTGCAGGACTTCCACCGTCCACTCAAGTGTGGAGACACATCGAATTTTAGGGAACAAAATGGTGTATCACAGTCCGCGCTGCCAAAATCATTCACTCCGAAAGTAATGCACGTGAAGATGGAACTTCAAAGTAACTCCTTTATTGCCTCCTACGCGTTTCGGGGGCCCTCCTGGCACCTTCCTCAGAGATCCCTGAGGAAGGTGCCAGGAGGGCACCGAAACGCGTAGGAGGCAATAAAGCAGTTACTTTGAAGTTCCATCTTCACGTGCATTACTTTCGGAGTGAATGATTTTGGCAGCGCGGACTGTGATACACCATTTTCTTCCCTACAATTCGAATTGGTAGATATGGACAGTCTCCTACATACTTGTGTTCCCAGCTGGTCGTTGGGCCTGGACAGTCTACTCCTGGGGTTGGCCCTTCTCGCCCAGGGGTTGCTCGTTTAAAGGACGGGATTGCTGAGTACGACCTCCTCTGTCACTCTGCTGACTGTTGCGGCGCCTGTCAGGGCTGCGACGATCTGCAGGTTTTCCTCGCGGTGGCTGTGTCTTTCTCTTCATCCACAGGACGTCGTCAGGGCTGTCGGCGAGCTGAATCTTATCCGATGACCTTGCATCTGTCTTGGGTCTTCTCCCAGCTTGTAGCTTGGCCACGTCCTTCATCAGCTGCTCTACATTAGCACACAGTTGTTCAAACCGGTCAGGTGTTGTAGTCTGGGCACTAGACTGAACCGCAGGGATTGGAGATGCTGCTGCCGACACGGAAGGGGTGTCAGTATGCTGCTGCTGCGAAGCGGGATCAGGCACTGCGGCGAGCTGTTGTCCCCAAACTGTTAAGTCTTTCAAAGTGTCAAACTCTGCGCCAGGATTTTGTATGGACCACCAGCTTGCTTGCTTTCTATCCTCAGATAGTCTAAGGCCCAAAATAAACTGTCCAATTAACACTTTGTTTTCATCTCTGACACCATCGAGATCGACTTGTTTTAACAGTCTTAGTGCTTCTTGCAATCACAGTGAATAATCTAGGACACTTTCTTGTGCCCCTTGGTTACAATGGTAGAATGTCAGTCTTAATTCAGCTTCAGTATGGCGCTCAAAAACCCGAGTTAACTTAGCGAATATCTGCTCCACAGATTCCTGAGTTTCTACAGACCAGTTGCGGCTCTGCAGCTCGGCTGCGCCCGTTAACTGTCCCATAATAACTGAAGCTCTCTGCTTACCGGTCATAGGATACATGTCCAGCGCTTGGCATATCTTCCTTTGGAATGTCTCCAAGGTGCTGGGTGTACCGCCGTACTTAGGTAACCAGGTCGCATTCGGAACATAAGGCAGGGATATAGGCATAATCGGAGCGGGTTGCTGTGGCATACCGCCGGCTTGTTGCTGTCCATCAAGAGGTACATTTGGAGGTTGTTATTTTATTATTTATTATTATTATTTATTTATATAGCGCCATTAGGTTCCATGGCGCTTTACATGAGGATGAGGGAGACAAGAACAAGTACACTAAATCTAGGCGATCAGGATGTACAGGTACAGGAGGGGCAGGGACCCTGTCCACGAGGGCTCACAGTCTATGAGGGGTGGGTTAGGATACAGTAGGATGGGGGAATGTCAGGTATGGGGCGTTCGCCTGGGTCTCATGGCAGGTTGTAGGCTTGACGGAACAAGTGAGTCTTCAGGTGACACTTGAAGCTACTCAGGGTAGGAGAGTGTCTGACGTGTTCGGGTAGGGAGTTCCAGAGTAAGGCAGATGCCCGGGAGAAGTCCTGGACTCGGTTGTGCGAAGAGGTGATGAGGGGGGAGCAGAGGAGGAGTTCTTGGGAGGAGCGGAGGTTACGTGAGGGTAGGTATCGGGAGACCAGGTCGGAGATGTATGGTGGGGCCAGGTTGTGTATGGCTTTGTACGCCATGGTTAGTGTTTTGAATTGGGATGTCTTGGAGACGGGGAGCCAGTGAAGAGCTTGGCAGAGGGGGGAGACAGGGGAGTAGCGGGAGGACATATAGATGAGTCGGGCAGCGGAGTTGAGGATAGACTGGAGAGGTGTGAGGGAGTTAGCCGGGAGGCCATTGAGAAGGAGGTTGCAGAAGTCAAGGCGGGAGATGATAAGAGCATGGATGAGTGTTTTAGCGGTGTCGTGGGTGAGGAAGGAGCGGATCCGTGAGATGTTCTTGAGCTGGAGCCGGAGGGATGTGGTGAGGGCCTTGATGTGGGGTTTGAAGGATAGGGACGAGTCAAGGATTACCCCGAGGCACTTGGCTTGGGGGACTGGGGAGAGGGCGCAGTCGTTGACGCAGATGGATAGGTTGGGAGGTGGGGTGGAATTTCTTGGGGGGAAGACTATGAATTCAGTTTTGTCCATGTTGAGTTTAAGGAAGCGAGCAGAGAAGAAGGATGAGATGGCGGAAAGGCATTGAGGGATTTTCGAGAGTAGGGAGGTGATGTCAGGGCCGGACAGGTAGATTTGGGTGTCGTCGGCGTAGAGGTGGTACTGGAGGCCATGGGACTCGATGAGTTGCCCAAGGCCGAGAGTGTAAATGGAGAAAAGTAGGGGTCCCAGGACCGAACCTTGGGGGACTCCGACAGAAAGGGGGTAGGGTGAGGAGGAGGTGTGGGAGTGGGAGACGCTGAAGGTCCGGTCCGCTAGGTATGAGGAGATCCAGGAGAGGGCAAGGTGGGTGATGCCAAGGGATTCCAGGATCCGGAGAAGAAGGGAGTGGTCAACCGTGTCGAAGGCGGCAGACAGGTCAAGGAGTAGCAGGATGGAGTAGTGGTGTTTGTTCTTGGCGGGCAGTAGGTCGTTGGTGACTTTGGTCAGGGCTGTTTCGGTGGAATGGAGGGGTCGGAAGCCGGACTGTAGGCGGTCGAAGTGGGAGCACGAGGAGAGGTGAGAGGACAGTTCGGTGTGGACGTGTTGTTCAAGTAGCTTAGAGGCGAATGGGAGAAGAGATATGGGGCGATAGTTAGAGACAGAGGTAGGGGCAAGTGAGGTTTTTTTTAGGATGGGCGTGATTAGGGCGTGTTTGAAGGCCGAGGGGAAGGTACCAGTGCTAAGTGAAAGGTTAAAGAGGTGGGTGAGGGCTGGGATGAAAATGGAGGTGTGGTTGGGAATGAGGTGGGATGGAAGCGGGTCGTGGGCGCTGGTGGTGAGGTGTGATTTTGACAGGAGGGAGGAGAGTTGGTCTTCAGTTATGGGGGGGAAGTGGCTGATGGAGGAGGAGGGCAGTGTAGGTGGGAAGGGGAGGTGTGGGGATAGTGGACCGAAGCTGCTTCTGATCTTGTCGATCTTCTCCTTGAAGAAGGTCGCAAAGTCTTCAGCAGAGATGAGGGGAGAAGGGGGAGGAGCAGGTGGGCGAAGTAAGGAGTTGAAAGTTTTGAAGAGCTGTTTGGGGTTGCGGGACAGAGAGGTTATAAGGGATGAGAAGAACACTTGCTTGACGGTAGCGAGTGCCGTCTTGAAGTCAGTGATGGATTGCTTGAACAGAGCAAAGTGCTCGGGGGTGTGAGACTTTTTCCATCTCCTCTCGGCGACTCTGGACGCCCGTCTCAGGTTTTTAGTGAGGGTGGTGTGCCAGGGTTGCCTGTTAATGCGTGGAGCATGGAGAGTGAGGGGGGCGGCTAGGTCGAGAGCGTTCGTTATGGTGGTGTTGTATAGGGTGGTGGCAATGTCAATGTCGTCAGCGCAGGGTAGGTCGGTGAGAGGGAGGAGTGATTCAGAGAATAAAGGAAGATCAAGATCTTTTAGGTTTCGGCGAGGGTGATCAAGTTTGCGGAGAGGGGGTAGTGTGGCAGGGGAGGAGAGGGCGGAGAAGGTCAAGAGATGGTGGTCGGACAGTGTGAGTACCGAGGTTGTGAGGTTAGAGAGGGAGCAAAGGCGGGTAAAGATGAGGTCAAGCGTGCGGCCTTGTTCTTGGGTGGGAGAGGAGGACCATTGGGAGAGCCCTAGGGAAGTGGTCAAGGAAAGAAGGTTGGAGGCAGCTGGGCGGGGAGTGTCAATGGGATATTGAAGTCGCCCATGATGATGGAGGGGATGTCAGTGGAGAGGAAGTGAAGTAGCCAGGTGGTGAAGTGGTCAAGGAAGGAGGCGGTGGGTCCGGGAGGGCGGTAGATGATGGCTAATGATGGTTGTTGCGGGGGTACCGCGTTGTTAGGAGCCGGATTACTTATCCTCGCTCCACCTTAGTTAAGCGCGGCCAGTCCTTTCGGTTTCAAACGGAAGTGTCGGCCTCGCGGTGAGGTGTGAGGCACCACGGGAGTTTCCGATGCCTGCTGCGTACAGGGGAAATCGTCAGAGCGTAGGGGGCAGGGCCTACCTTCGCACCCTTTGCCTAGGAATGCCCCTTCTTTTCCCGCCTTCTGCACAGCAATGGCGGTTCAAATTTACAGTTCGATATATACAGTCATTAAAATAGCACACAATACCCGCTGGAATGGGCCTGCTCGTATCCTGTTCATGACGCCAAATTCTGACTCACCGTAGCCGGGTTCTGCACGTCGCAGGCATTGACTCTCCTTGTCACGGAACCGCGCCTGCAGCTGTGGGGCCCGGTGGTCCAGATCAATGGGGGGATGGCTGAACAGTAAGGGGATGATTTGTCTTCGTGATGCCACCTGCAGGTGTTCCGGTGATTTCACCGGCGCTGCTAGGCCTCCGGGGGATGTTATGCAGCGAGATGGGACGCTCCCCACAGGATGAGCGGGAGTCTCCGGAGCCAGGAGCTGCACAAGATGTTGTGAGGCAGCTGCGGTAATGCTGCTGTTAACCTCAGGAATCAGACGCAGACACATCAAAGTCTTTTAGGTACCTTTACTGGTGGTGATCAGGTATGCCAGCCCGGGATAGTGAAGTCAACACTCCTGGAGGTTCACAGCAAGCAGTTAGTGTAGGCTTCCTTTCTCTTTCTTCTAAGGCTAAACTCGGGTGGATGTGGAATCCAGCCGGACCAGGCAGTATGTTCAATGGAACGGATTTCACCTGGGTAGCTGCACTGAGGGCACTGTAAAAGGGTGATGATAATTCTATCTTCTTCCCTGGGCTCTCGCTGCTAGGTGCGGCAGGTGAACAGGGGGCTAGACTCCCTGTGAAGTATGCTGGTTCTCTGTGGTGGCAATGTAGCTCTCACAGCTTCGGTTCCAGTAACCGGTGGATAAGGGAGAGAGTTATGATCACTCTGGTGTCCCTGAGAGGTGCTTCACCTTTTCCTCTTACCCCAATTGCAAGGGTTTCCTCACTTGGCAAGTGTGCTGGTTCGGGCCCAGTATGGCTCCAGAACTGGTGATGCACACGTCCTGCAGCTCTTGTAGCGTCTGCACACTCTGGTGTTTCTCCCTCCAAGACCCTATTTATAGGGGGAATTGGCTCAAAGTGACCAGTGGAGCTTCCCCTAGAGGCTTGGGGGGAAATCCAGGTGCTCTAAGGTGTTGTGTTGTTTTGTGTGAGTGATGCTTGCTGTTAGCTCCATTCATGCCCCAAGGAGTTCTGTGGTGCCTAACAGGGTGACATGTGGTTGTAGCCGGAGCAGCAGTACATGATGTCAGTGATGGATGCCCAGTATCTGCTGATCTCTCACCTCCGGCCAGTCTCTGCTCTCCTCCTCCGTGCAGTATCCACATATGATGTTATATCCCCACGGTGCGGTCCTCCTGCTCCCCGGAGCAGTCCTCCTCTTCCTTCCCTGCCCTGGTTCTCCTCCTCCCCGGCCCCGATCCCTTCCTCCCCGCCGTGCAGCGCTCTCCCCGGTCACTCTCAGCCCCGGGTCTCCGCTCTCCTCTCTCCGCTCCCCACAGGCTTGTGATTCCAGGGACCGCAGAGCGAGAACACAAGCCCCTCCCACTTCAAAACTTTCAGCCAATCAGTGTACACCACTCTCCATCACAGCCTATATAAGCATTCAGAGTTTTAACTCTTAACACGCTGCAGCTGTTCCTCTGTTGTGTGATTATGAGCGATCCCTGGGGAGAAGTGACAGGGCGACAGTCAGCGAGCGACAAACAGGACCGCACACAGGTCACCGGGGTCACAATATCCCTGGGGGGCAGCAACGGCATCAGCTCCATACAAAGCCTCAATGTCAGCCCCCAGCCTCAGTGTCAGCCTCCAGTCTCAGTGTCAGTGTGGCACCCTGCTACTACAGGTAACCAAAGACTCACCTACAGCACGGATGGGTTTCCACAGTGGGTACACAGACACAAACAACACCTTCCACCTCAGTACAGTTGGGGGAGCTATACTTGCTGCTCTTAGGGTACCTTTACACGCGGCAACTTTTCTAGGAATTTCAATGGCAATTTGCCGGTTGCAATGAAATCATAGACACATTGTTCTATCTTGTTGCTGTGTACAAATGGAACAATGTCTCCATGATTTCACTGCAACCAGCAAATTGCCAGAGAAATTCCTAGAAAAGTTGCCGCGTGTAAAGGTACCCTTACCCTTAGGCAAGATCCCCTATAAATACTGGTGCTGGGGGCGGAGTTAGTTAGTGTGTGCAGATTGTAGAAGAGCGGTAAAGACGTCCTGGTGGTCGGTGCCGTGCTAGGCCTAAGCCAGTGACCCTGAACAGCCTTCAGAGTAGCTTTGCAGGGCCCAAGAGTGGGGTTGGAAGGCAAGGATAGAACAGAGGAAGAGTAAATTGGGGACAGAGGAGCCATCTTTAGTTCACTCCAGAAAGCATCCCGGACACCGGAGTCCGAGTCTGCTGGTGGGCACCTAGCCCAGCAGAGAATATGGGTTTACCGTGGAGACTCCAGTCTCCCGGGCATCTGTGCAGCCACCAACAAGGGAGCCAGGCACCGCGGAGAGAGGAATAGCGGCAGTCCATCGTGGGTTTCCCAACAACAGCACAGGTGAAAGGAGAGCGGGCAGAGGAGGCCAGCCAAGTCTCACACGGGGCAGGAGCTTCACACACATGGGAAAAGAGACAAAGAGGCCTTATACCCATCACTGTGGAGATCCTGAAGTGATTCTTGACCACCCGACCGTACACCGGACTCTTACCTGCGATATCATCACTAAAGATAAAGAAACAACCTACGGTGTTTGTGTCAATTCCTCAACCCTTGACCCTGCCATCCACATAGACTGTCCCGTTACCTCACAGCCCGGCCAAATCCCTGCTCCATCCCTCATCATCATTACCAAACTCCCCAGGGATCCAGCTCCGCCTGTGGGGAGCTTCAACACCTAGCTGCTGTTCATTATCCCTGGAGGTCCCACACGCAGAGCTGGTGCAGTCACCAGAAACCACAGGTGGCGTCACAACAAACTTTATTTCAATTCTCATTTATACTACACCTTTTTAAAAGTATAGCCCCCTGGGCACGGGTCTGGGCAGGCCACCAGTGACATCCCATATACCCTGGGGCGACACAGCTTTTCTTGGCATCACGAACAGAATCTCGTGCCGGGGCTACCGGTACTGTGCGCCATATTTAGACTGGGATTTGTGACAGTTAAACTGAGCCGCCATTGCTGCGCCGCGGAGTGGGAAGAAAGGGGGTGTGACAGCTTGCAGAGCGCAAAACCAGAAACAGCCCCTCACTCTGCCGAATACTTCCAAAGCGCAGCGGCCTAATCCGGAAATTCCTGAACGCTTAATCCTCTGCCTACGGGGTTCAAAAACTGTTTAACTGTTTAAAGACTGGTTGTGATTCATTAGGGGGGCCCCAAAAATGTCCGCCTCGTCCAGTGACGACGACCGCACATTTGCAGACCCCGAGAATCACCCTGAAGCGACCATGGCTGCAACCAGTAGAGCCGCCGACCCACCGGGTGCCATAGCCCCGATCATGCCGATCTCGCTATATATCCCGGGTGCCAAGTGGTTACCCCAGTATGATGGCCGCCCTGATACTTTTTACACTTTCAAAAGAAAGATGTGTAGTGTAATGGACATGTATGCAATGACTGGCAAGCAACGTGCCCTGTTGCATTGGGACAGTTAACTGGTGCAGTGGAAAGAGAGATTGAATCCTGGTCCACAGATAAACGGGGATCAGTAGCTGTAATCTTTGACAAACTAAGGCTACGTTCACACATTGCGTATTTTGCCGCGTTTTTTTACGCGCGCTTTTCAAAATACGCAATGTGCCTTTTGTCTGCCTGCAAAGTGAATGGGAAATTCATTTTGCAGTGCATACATTGCGTAAAAATACGCACTGCGTTTTCCGGGAGAAAGCGCAGCTCCGTAAACAATTGATATGTCAATTGTTTACGCAGCTACTTCTGCGTATTCTCCCAGAGGGGAGGAAGAATCCTGCTTCTTCCTCCCCTCTTTGACAGTTGTGGCCGCCCATTAGATTTCACAGTGTATTAATATACACTGCGAAATCTAAATTAAACAAAATCAAGTGAATGAAAAATAAAAAAGAATGAATACTTCACCTGTCCGACGCCTTCTCCCGCTGTCTGGTGCCTTCTGCCGCTATCCGGTCTCCGGTTCCAAGTGAGATCTCTTCTGACAAGACCTGTGGTGATGTCAGAGGGGCGTTCCCGGGCACTCGCGGTCATGTGATACATATCACATGACCGCGAACAGCCAATCAGCGCTGGGAACGCCCCCTCTGACGTCACCACAGGTCTTCTCAGTACACCTCTCACTTGGAACCGGAGAGCGGCAGAAGGCACCAGACAGCGGGAGAAGGCGTCGGACAGGTGAAGTATTCATTCTTTTTTATTTTCCATACATTTGCCTCTGTTTAATTTAGATTTCACAGTGTATATTAATACACTGTGAAATCTAATGGGGCTGTCACAGAGGGGAGGAGGAAGCAGGATTTTTCCTCCCCTCTGTGACATCACTGCGCTTTCTGGAGTAAAGAAAGCGCAGTGTGTGAAAGCCCCTGCGTATTTTGTTGCGCTTTTTTGAGCGGACGAAAAACGCGGCAAAAAGCGCGCGCAAAAAAGCGCAGCAAAATACGCAAATGTGTGAACGTAGCCTAAAAGTTGCTTTTGAGGTCTGTAATGAGGCTGATATTAAAATACGCTTCTATCACTGTTATCAACAACCGGAGAATGATATCCAGACCTATGCCTGGCGCCTACAGGAGGAGCTGCGAGCCCTGAAGCAAGTCAGCCCTGCTAGTATACCTGAGAAGAATAAACTATTGATTGAGCAGTTTAACCGGGGGCTACTATCACCAGAGGACAACAAGACCCTGCGCTGGTGGTCCTTAAGCAACCCGAACGGTGATTTCAATACTTTAAAGGACATGGCCATAAAGGGTGTGAGGTAGCAACCGGGGAACCCGCTTGCAAAACGACATCAACACGTGTTTATAAGGTTAACCAATGTCTACCCGTTTATTTTCACATATAATAACAGAACCCGGGTAGCATGTTTGACACATAGCACATTGATTAACAACACTTTACATATTAAATACACCATACATTTACATTTAACATCACATAACACTTATATTGCACATAACGTTTTATAGTAACCCGGGACCTGTAACCATCTCTGTCCCCATTGGAGCTCTACTAACAGCTCCCATGGTGGCTACGGCCTCCGGCCTACTTACACTATACATACGTTACAGTACGATGATGACCCTGTTCATAACAGGGATTGGCAAACCCTAGTAACCCGTGGGGCTGCGGCCTCCGGCCTAACCACGCGTTACCCAGTACGGGAGCCCTTCTAACCCCTGCTTCTGACCTTTGTTACATACGCCTCAACGGGCCCTGTGGGTCCCAATGGCGGTACCTGCCGCCTGGCTTTAGTCACCCAGCATGATGACTCAACATTCACCCGTAGTCAGGAGTCCTGCCTGACCGGGTCCTTACATACCGTATGTGATCCATCATTCAAACGTCCATGGATCACACACCTGCTCACAGCCCACATCCATGGACTGTGGCCCCTCCATGGCCCATTACAGGGTCTGGCAAACCATAGTACACTGGAACCTCATCCGATACCTACTAGGAGCCCTATTACCCCTGTGTCTGGCACCACAGGCACACCCACACCATTAGAGGTCGTGGTTGAGGGACGGGTACCCTCTGCAAGCAGCAGGGCAAGCCTCCCTCTCGTCCCAAGGACGGAACGCCTCCAACATCATCCATACTAGCTGGGTCACTCTCTCCCCACATCATTATACATGGGTCTTACTTATAGGCCATCATCTCTCATTCAGGGCCATTACCTAAGCCCTCATACACATAGTTAAACACATTGTTTCATCAGGTCCTTTAACTGAGCACTCTGACTCGGACCCAAAGGCGGTCTAGGCCCGCCTGGCATTACTCACACACGGCTCACTCCGTTACACGGGAACCGCTGTCTTACCGGGCACGGATCCGGGTCTCGCTACCTGTATAACGGGTCCACCAAGCGTCCCCCAAGGTTCCTTTCCCGGGCGTGGTTCCCTCCACGCCCGGACCAGTCTCCACCGGGTTCAGCCACGGCTTCCCCACCAGGTGCTCATAACCTCGGACCTCGGCACCGGCATGGAGCTAGCATGCTCCCTTCACCATCTCAAAATGGCGGCATGGACTTGCATTCCCAGTCCCTCACACAGACTGGCTCTGCTCAGCTCTCCGGCTGGTAATCAGCCCACATCCTCTCAGGCTGATGTCTGGCTGAAAATGGATCTAATCTGTAATCAATCAGCTGGCAGCCTCTTATCGTGCCAGCCACTCCCACATGGACACACCCCCTTAGCTGCTGATAATCAGCCTTTCACACAGCTCAGGTTAACTCCCTGTGTTCCGGGTTGTCAGCACTCAGCCCTCATTCCTTAAGGCTTCCTCGATCTCATCTCACTCTCACTGCCGCTCATTAGGCTCATGAAACCCTGTGTCTCAAAGTTGGTTCACACAGCATGATCAGTCAAACCGGCCAGTGTGCACAGGATCATACCTTGATCCTGCATGTGACGCGCCCCGGCCATGTGGACCATGCCGGCGGTGCCTCACAAGGGGTTACAGCCAGTGGAGACTGCTGAAGCTGTCATCCAGCGGTGGCACAGTGGCAATGGCTCTGGCTACAACAACACCCGTACCCATGCCTGCAGCTAAAAGCAGTGGTCAGTCTACCAACTCTGATAGAATTGACTCTTTGTGCTCAGAGGTGCGCCAGCTAGGTAAGAGCCTAGCCACAGTTATGGAAGCCCAACAGCTGCAGCAGGGACCAAATCCACAGCTTAAACTCCAACCTCTGATCCAGCTTGCTGACAGCCCGGAGGACGTCCTGTAGAGGAGAGGAGGAAAGACCACGTTGCCCAGAGGGAGGACCACCGACTGTTACAGCTCCACAGGAGAACCCATCTGTCGTTGCTGCAACAAGACCGGCCACATTGCATGATACTGTCCTTTAAACGAGGAAACCCTGGGGGCCGGGGCCAAACCTCAGGAATAGCTCAGCAGGGCCCAGCCGACTGGTATGATGCCTACATTGAACAGCGACCATTCCTGTCAATCGTACTGGACGGCATATCAACACCTGCATTGCTGGACACTGGGTCACAGGTGACCACCATCCCCTATATCCTTTATAAGCAATTCTGGTCATGTGATGAACTCAGACCACTTAGTAAGTGAACTACTTACTATATTGGGGGTTAGAGAAGTACCAATAAAGGTGAGGAGAGTAAAATTACCAGACCAGGGGATTATTGTGGTAGCAGAAAAGAATAATCACTGAGATCCTTACATTATTCTTGGTACAAATGTTGTTAGCAATTGCATGGGTGAAGTGCTGTTCTTTCTCAAACAGATTGCAGAAACTGCCAAACCTAGGCAGAAGAAGGTTCTTCAGAGAGAAATAAGAGCCCTCCTGCATCAACAAAAGTTCATATTTACAGGCGGTGAAATTGGTACTGCACGGGTAACAGACCCGCTTCCTATTGTAATACCTCCAATGAGTGAAATAATGATTTGGTGTCAAGCAGCTATAGGCCTAGGGGGGCAAGACTATCAGGCAGTAGTGGAGCCCATCAGCTCAGAGGGGGTAGTTGACAAGGGAAGAGTACCCGTCCGCATCTTAAATTGTGGGAGTGAGGAGATCAAACTACCAAGGTATTCCACTATTGCTAAGTTTTATACTGTGCATAACAATGAGATCCAAGCAGTGGGACCCTTGCCTCCAGACAGAGAGGAAGAGGATAACAACGCTAAGGGACCACTGGAGGACTGGTGTCAGCAGCTCCAATTAGGAACTGATTCCACTTCTCTGTATAAGAAGCAAGGTGTCTATCGGGTAGTTCAAGAATTTGAACAGGTATGCAGTAACCATCCACTTGATTTTGGTAGGATCAAAGGGGTACACCATCACATCCCCACAGGTACACATCCACCAATCAAAGAGCGATACTTTGGGACGGTACTGCTTTACCTAGATGATGTCATAGTGTATTCTAAATCCTATGAATAATATCTAAGCCATCTAGCAGAGGTATTTGAAGCGTTGTCCAAGTATGGGATGAAGCTAAAATCATCCAAATGCCTTCTGTTGAAGCCGAAGGTTCAGTACCTGGGACACATAGTCAGTTCAAAAGGAGTGGCCCCAGATCCAGACAAGGTCACTGTCATCAGGGAATGACCAGAACCAAAGACCCTCAAGGAAGTACGTCAGTTGCTGGGATTAGTGGTATACTACAGAAAATTCATCAAGTAGTACACGAAGAAGGCTGCACCCTTACAAAATCTCCTAGTGGGCCAACCCAAGAAAGGCAAGTCCAGAGATCCTCCCTTTGAGTGGAGCAAGGAACAGGAAGAGTTATTCCAGCAGATGAAAGAAGCCCTAATAGGTGAAGAGATCCTGGCTTAACCCGACTACAACCTATCATTCCTGTTGTACACCAATCCCTGCAACATGGGGTTGGAAGCTGTACTCTCCCAGAAGCAAGAAAGCAAAGAAAGGGTGATTGCCTATGCTAGTAGGAAGCTTCACCCTACAGAAAGGAACCCTGACAATTACAGCTCATTAAAGTTTGAGTTTCTGGCCTTGGTCTGGGCCGTTATTGAACGATTCAAACACTACCTGGCATCTAACAAGTTTACTGCCTTCACAGATAACAATCCCTTGACCCATCTGGAAACTGCAAAATTGGGTGCCATGGAACAGAGATGAATGGCCAGATTATCCAATTTCCAGTTTACCATCACGTAGAGGGCAGGTCACAACAACGGCAACGCTGATGCCTTATCCAGGATGCCTCACTTAGCAGATATGGGAACAGAGGAGGATGAGCTGGAAGAGATAGAGCTACCCGCCTTCCATCAGTTGAGGATATCCCAGTGTCAACAAGCCCATACATAACTTCCTGAGAGAGTAGTGAACCTGTTACCACTCTTTGGTTGGAAGGAATCCCAAGACAGTGACCCGGCTATCAGTTTAGTAAAAGGACTGATAACTCAGGAGTCTGCAAAACTACCTCCAAATCCTCCACCAGAAGCTAAACACCTGTGGAATGAGAGAAGCAAGCTATTCATCTATCAGGAAAAACTCTGCAGAAGGTACATCAATCCAAGGACCCATGAAATGGTTTGGCAGATCGTGGTACCCCAAACAGAAATCCAAGTGGTACTAAATGCTTACCATGATCAAACAGGACACTTTGGGTAGAAAAAGTTGGAGATGTTTCTCAAAGACAGATTCTATTGGAGAGAGGATCCATACAAAGATGGTGTAAAGACTGTGGACCATGAAGCCTCCGAAGGAAAGACCAAGAGAGTCAAAGGGCACCACTCCAATCCATTGTAATGACGCAACCACTCCAAATTGTAGCCTTGGACCACGTGAAATGAACTCCAAGCAAGACAGGCTACACATATGCTTTAATAATGATGGATCACTATTCAAGACTCCTGATGGTAGCTCCAGTGAAAGATCTCACAGCTGCAACAGCCGCAAAAACCTTCCAAAATGTCTTTTGTAGGCCATTAGGCTAACCAGAACAAGTCTAACAGATAGAGGTTCTGCATTTGAAGCTGAAATCTTCCAAGAATTCTGTGACCTCCATGGTTGTAAGAAGATCAGAACAACACCCTTTCACCCACAGTACAATGGCCTATGTGAAAAGATGAATAACATCATCATTGACATGCTCAAGATACTGCCTCTTGAAGAAAGAAACCAATGGCCAGAAAAACTGCCTGATCTAGTAGATATGTACAATCACATCCCTGTAAGTTCAACAAACTGTACTTCCGCGTATCTCATGAGAGCACGTAAGGAAAACTACCAGGCGATTTGGAGTTAGGAGTCGTTGAACCAAAGGCAAATCCTTCCAACTCTGACTGGAACACTAACCGTCTAGAGCAGTATAGACAAGTCCAAGCTTGCGTTGAAGACAGTCTTGAAAAATCCAGAAAAAGACAAGAAAGAAACTTCAACAAAAGTGCACCAGCAGAACCAATACTACACTGAAGTATTGTCTTAAAAAGGAAAAGAAGAAGACATAAACTCGATGACCAATGGGAAAGAGAACCCTACACTGTTTTGAACTCCAACTTTGATAGCACCAAAGTCTGTCTCATCAGTAAAAATGGAGGAAAAACAACTCACAGTCTCCAGAGATTATCTGAAGAAATGCCCAGAAGCATGGAAGACCCAAGACCCTCAAGACCTTCCGGAAGAAGAAGAAAAAGAATCCTATGAACCCCCAACTCCATGCCAAGAACTAAAAGAGTAAGTCAAATCCACAATACTTAGAGATTTCCCGGAGGATTGGCCTCAACATGAAGGAGCCATAATAGTGCCATTACTCAACTTCTACCAACCTCAAGAAACCATCCCAAGCGATCAGGAAGAAACACCTGTTGTCAGAGAACCAGAGGATCCTTCAATTGGTGCACCTGCTAGTCCTGTAGTGAGACTAAGGCCATGCAGACACTTACCTTACTTACCCATCTTCCACTTTTCTCCAGACACATCACCTGAGACATCCACGCCAGTAGTGCGTAGATCTAGTCATACCACACAAGCTCAACCCCTGTCCAGGTATGGAGATTGGGCATAATAAATGTAAGCAGACACCAATTATGTACATAAAATGTAAATAGTAGTGTACAGAAGGGTGAAGAGTAGGCTAAAACAGGTTACACCAAGTACACAACATCAGAAAAAGGGGTGAGTGGAGTTGGTGTAAGGAACTGCCTAGGGAGAGCAAAGTCTTGGCCAATCGGTGACCCCAGGGCCAGGAGGCCTACAGTGCTTATGACCAGTAGAGGCCCCTTAAGTACCTAGGACTCCTACACTGAGGCACCCGTAGTAAATATTGTTGTGTATATTGAACATTTGGGCCTACAGAGACTTTATCTGTAAGGACTCTATTGAGTGTGTTAGACTTTGAAAGACTTTACCCCTTTTTCCCTGGAGCTTAAAGAGACTAAACTGTAAAGACTCTTCAAAGAATTTTCCCCCGTATTTCAATTTAAAAGGACCATAGTCACAGGACTGGTGTGACAACAAACTTACTTTCTCCAGCCTGCAGTGGATGGACTAGCACAGTATGGACTGTACCTGTTTTACCATTTCTTTAGTGGTTTCTGTAAATTTTGGGTTTTTGAGACTATGTAAATATATTATCGTTATTATTGTGCTGAAAATGTTATTATATATGTGTTAACCAAAATGTTTCTCAGTCTGGGAGTACTGATCTTAACTAGGGAGGAATGTGGCACCCTGCTGCTACAGGTAACCACAGACAAACCTAAAGCACGGTTGGGTTTCCACAGTGTGGACACAGACACAAACAACACCTTCCACCCTAGCACAGTAGGGGGAGCTAAACTTGTTGCTCTTAGGCAAGATCCCCTATAAATACTGGTGCTGGGGGCGGAGTTAGTTAGAGTGTGCAGACGCTAGGAGAGCTGCGAAGATGTGCTGGTGATCGGTGCCGCACTAAGCCCGAGCCAGTGACCCTGAACAGCCTTCAGAGTAGCCTTGCAGGGCCCAATAGTGGGGTCGGAAGGTGAGGAGAGAACGGAGGAAGAGTAAATTGGGGACTGAGGAGCCATCTTTGGTTCACTCCAGATATCATCCCGGACATCGGAGTCCGAGTCTGCCAGAGAGCACCTAGCCCAGCAGAGAATACCGGTTTACCGTGGAGACTCCAGTCTCCCGGGCATCTGTGCAGCCACCAACAAGGAAGCCAGGCACCGCGGAGAGAGGGGTAGGGGCAGTCCATCGTGGGTTTCCCAACAACAGCACAGGTGATAGGAGAGCAGGCAGAGGAGGCCAGCCAAGTTTCACACAGGGCAGGGGCTTCACACACATGGGAAAAGAAAAGAGACAAGGAGGCCTTATACCCACTCACTGTGGAGATCCTGAAGTGCTTCTTGACCACACAACAGTACACTGGACTCCTACCTGCGATATCATCTGTAAAGATAAAGAAACAATCTACGGTGTGAGTGTGTCAATTCCTCAACCCTTGACCCTGCCATCCACAGAGACTGTCTCGTTACCTCACAGCCCGGCCAAATCCCTGCTCCATCCCTCATCATCATTACCAAACTCCACAGGGATCCAGCTCCGACTGTGGGGAGATTCAACACCTAGCTGCCGTCCATCATCCCTGGAGGTCCCACACGCAGCGCTGGTGCAGTCACCAAAAATCACAGGTGGCGTCACGACAAACTTTATTTCAATTCCTATTTATACTAGCCCTTTTTAAAAGCATAGCCCCCAGGCAGGCCACCAGTGACATCCCATATACCCTGGGGCGGTACATCAGCCTCCAGCCTCAGTGTCAACCTCCAGCCTCAGTATCAGCCTTCAGGCTCAGTGTCAGCCTCCAGCCTCAGTGTCAGCCTCCAGCCTCAGTGTCAGCCTCCAGCCTTAGCGCCAGCCTCCAGCCTCAGTATCAGCCTCCAGCTTCAGTCTCAGCCTCCAGCCTCATTATCAGCACGATCTCTGCCTGCTGTCAGCGAATGAGGCCGAGAGATGCTGCACCTGCCCCCAGACTGCACTGACACACTGTAACGACACATCAGAAAGCACATCAGCTATCTCTACTCCTGCTGTGCACATGGCACAGTCCAGGCTGCACTGTACAGTATTGCTACTACTGTGCAGCCTGTGATTGCTGTCAGTGAATGCACAGATGTGTGTATACATAGATATATGACTTTATACACAAGAAGAAACACATCCAGCATCTGTGAGCGCATATGGTGGAGGAGAAATGTAGAGACCTAAAGAGTTAATAGACAGTTCAATAAGCTGAGTTCATCTCTGCTACATCTGTATAAAAGAGCAGAAATAATACACAAGACTGGGCCTGTATGAGGAGACACAGTGCACTGCACACACACTCATACACACATACATGTACATCCATGGTTATATACACATCCACACTTATAATAATAATATTTATTCATTTATACAAACTCATATACACACAAGTACACACACATATGCACAGACCCATAAAAATAGATACAGTAAACACATACATACACACACATGCAAACACATATACACAAATAAATATGCACACATAAATACATACACATAAATACACATACATGTACACATAATTTCACACATACACACACCCAGGGCCGGCTCCAGGTTTCTGTGGGCCCCTGGCGAAAGAGTCTCAGTGGGCCCTTTAAACCCATAATGATTTCATATATATACATTATATAGATATATACTGTGAACCGTAATACATATATATATACACTCCCCACAAACATAATCCGTCTCTGAACCTGTCTTCCCCTGTGCACTGGGTCTCCATGCCTTATGCCTGTCTCCCCACTGTGCGCTGTCTCTCCCCTGTATGATGTTTCTTCCCCATGTGTGGTGTTTTCCCTCTCAGTGTCTGTCTCCCCCTTGTACACTGTCTCTCTCCCCCATCTCCTTCCTTTCTGTGCACTCGCTAGCTCTCTTTTTCTCTCTATCTCCCTCTCTCCCAGAAACATTAATTTGGTAGCACCAGACACTCACTGCGGAGCCCTGACCGGACACACACTGCGGAGCCCCTACCGCGGACACACTGCGGAGCCCTGACCCCTGACCGGACACACACAGTGGACACAGCAGAGCTCTGCTGTCCCCTCTGCTGTGGGTCCCTGGGCGCTGTGTATTTGTTCCTGTTCTGAAATGGGGGCCCATCATACATCAGCACATCAGGCAGTATCACACTCAAGCTTAGATACAGCAGTTGTTAACACACATAGCAGGCTTACATACATTAGCACATCAAGCAGTATCACACATGATTAATTTAGATACAGCAGTTCATCAGTCATTATCACAAATAATAGGCTTAGATACAATAGAACATCAGTCAGTATTATACATAGCAGGCTTAAATACAGCAGTTCATCAGTCATCATCACACATAATAGGCTTAGATACATTGGAACATCACTCAATATCATGCATAGCAGGCTTAGCTTAGGTCAGGAATTGTCACACATGGTAGTCTTGGAAACAGGGTTAAGTAGTATCACACATGATAGGTTTAGATACATTAGTAGTACTTGGACAGCAGTTCATCACTCCTGTGTGCTGCTGCTGCGGCCCTGCCCTCCTGCTCTCCCTGCTGCTCTCCCTCCCGTTTCGCTTTCTAACCTGTGTCGGAGAAGGCGATATCCATCAGATCGGACAGTCACTATGCCTGAGCCGGGAGCTGAGCTCTCTATGATCTCCTGACCTGCACTTCCTGCCGGAGACCATAGAGTTCCCGCTCAGTGCAGATCGGCATAGTGACTGTCAGACAGGCTAGGAGGCAGAGAGGGAGGGGGTCCGCAGCAGCACACAGGGGGCTCCAGGAGGCCAACTGTCAGGGGCACATATTCATTGCCCAATGGCCCACGGCCACTGAAAAATACAGGACAGGAGACGCTGTTCTGTGGCAGATGGCTTGGGCCCCCCAGGCAGCTCTGGGCCCCGGCACTTGCCCGGGTACGCCGGGTGCTGACGCCGGCCCTGCACACACCTATACACTGACACATACACACATGAATACACACATTGTGAGGTACCGCCCCCGGAGAACCCACTTGGCAGTATAATTAACACCAACTACAATGTGTAACTTAACATAAACAGCGAGTTTATTAATTTTTTCATCATGAACACCTTATTACATTTCATATTATTCAAATATTTAGAAGAGGAGATTGAACCCGTGGAAACCTAAGCACATGCGCCCGTCGTCCTCCCCGCACCTCCCTCCCCACTACTTAAACGTATGTAACCTACACTTTCTAACAAAGTGAGGGTACCTTTACACGCCGCTACTGGCGGGTGGATGCACTGCAACCAGTAAGTTACCTGTAGCCACCCAAGAAATGTAGCCGCGTGTAAAGGGGCCCTTATGGATTAAAGAAACCTTCTATTAATGGTGAGTGCCGTCTCCTCTTCTAAATATTTGACTAAAGCTCTGTTCTGACTTGTGCAACACCTGACTGCAGGGAGCTGAGACCAGCCTAAAATTAAATCTAGCCCTCTAGTGCCCAGTTTCCTCCCTTTTGATTGACATTTCTTATTATACACTTTACACTTTTGAACTACATATTCAACGGGACCATATCCGACCTATCAGTCGGTCCCAATGGCGGGTTTGGCCGCCTAGCCTTTTCACAGGGATCATTCCCCATCCAATTACAGGGAATCTCTACCTACTGCAGGGAGCTCAACCCGTTATCCCATGGATACCTCATGCATGGCCTTTCTGCATCCACCATCATGAGTCACCCATAATATACTTCACAACCATCACCCAGGGTACTTGTGATCCATCACATACATCAACAGAACATTAAGGAGTCCCCCATCTACCCTTACAGACTACTTAGTCTGGTTCTAATGGCGGTTACGGCCGCCTGGCCTTCCTTCACACTTGGACACATCATATGGTACTTTGCAATCACCCCACATTGCTCTCTTTCGGCCACTCATTGGTCTCATCAACCTCTCAGATCTTAACGCACTGTGCATCGGTTCAGTCTTATAGCACTCACACTCAGTGAAACAGGCTCATGTGAACAGACACCTGTGCTGCAAACCCATGTGATGTATATCGGCCATGGGTCACATGCCGGTCACAGCACCACAACATATATACACACTCATACATACACACACATATACACACATACATACATGCAAACGCATATACAAACATAAATAAATACACAAATACCCACACACATGCACACATAAATACACATACATATACACATAATTACACATATATACTGTCGAACACTAGGGACCGGGGTACTCGAGACCAGGTCTATACTGTCTCATGGGGGATGTCAGGTGCCAGGCCCGATCCCGTAATCCCAGATGCGGCAAGTAATGGGAGGTATTTACAGGGGATTTGTTGTGACGCCACCTAGGGTATGTGGTTAGTAGAACCACCGCTGCCGTATTCCTGCTGGGATGGTGACTTATGGCAGCGTGCATGGTAAGCCCTCCTTGGATAAGGCTGAGGGTCCCAGGGCAGGTGTAGTGTTCATGGAGGGCCCTGGTGAGGGATTGTGCTATGTGAAAGTCACTTACTTCGCTGCTGCAGCTTCTCCAGCCAGTATGTGTGGAAAGCAGTCTCCGGCTCTTCAGGTGGGACTCTGCTGCGACGATGGAAGGAAACAGTCTCAGGCAGTGGTGAGCTTACCGGGTACTTTACTTAAGGTTCTTTAGCAGCAGTTTACAACAGTTTACAAGTTACAGTTCTCACACTTTATCCCTGCTCCGGGTAACTGGGTTATGCAGCTCAGGCAGCTCCTCTGCGTTGCTTTCCTCAAGTCCTTTCAGGCCCTTTTGTCTTTCTCTGTTTCGTCACCCACGGGTTTGGTCTGGCCTTCATGGGCTCTTGTGTGATGCTTCCCTCTCTGTCAGGGTCACTAGCCCTAGTCTGATGGCTGTGTTCCTAGACTGTGGTGGTAAGTAGGCTGCAGGTCATGGAGTACCTGCCTCGCGCCAGTGTGTCTCGTGATTAGGGTTTGAGAGTGCCCCCGGTCACCTCTACAGAGCCAGCTCTCTGGCTGTAGCGGCCTAGCCTCCAGTGTCACAGGGATCACTAGGCTCCCTCTTCCTCACTGTCTCTCAGCTTCAGGGTTCCTCCGGTCAGTTAAGGTGTATGTGGCTGCCGGGCCCTTGTCCTCCCACCTTTCCTCAGTCAAGCTCTGGGTGTATAGGCTTCTGGCTTTTCCCTCGCCTCCGGCTATGGAGCGAGCTTTCTCTCCTAGGAATATAGCCTCTAGGATTTTTATCTACGATGCCACCCACTTGGTCAGTGCTGCTCTACGCTCCACCCACACTACTCTTAAACCCCGCTACCCCTTGCCTAACCTAGAGTCCTAGGTGTAGGGTTGGTGTATGTACCTGTGTGGGTGTTTTTCTGACAACCGTCTCTACCTTACCTGGCTGCAGTTCACCCTGTGACCGGCCTGTTAGCAGGGGCGCCACAATACACTCACAAATGCATACACATATACACACAAATACACACATACACAAACACATATACACACACACAAATACGCACATATCTACTGTATACTCGTCTAATTCTGTCTTTGTCTGTAAAGGAAATCCTGCGTTGCTGATTGGTCGCGCCAGCCGCCCGCCGCGATCAATCAGCGACAGGCGCAGTCCGGCTGCAAATTGGCGGGGGATTTCACTGATTAGGCGCGTCCGTCCGGACACTTCATAAATAAACTACATACATATTCTAGAATACTTGATACAATAGAATCGGGCCACCATCTAGTATAGTATAATGCAGCCTCATAGTCCTCTCTACAGTATAATGCCAGCTCAGCCCTTCGTATAGCATAATTGTCATGTGCTTAGTTGGCGCTGACCTTGCTGGATGCTGCTGTGTATGTGTCTGTCTTTAAGAGCTGCATGGTTGATAGATGTAGCTCAAAATCAAGTCACTAGATTTGCGGCACACGTGACCGGCGCACGTTTATTGCGTCACACCGCAAACAGTGGGGGCCAATAGAAGGTTGCGCTATGTGTGATGTCAGTGCGCCACTAATGAGAGGGTCACATGGGGATATGACGTGGCGGCAACAGATTGGGTGATGAGGGAGATAAAAAAAAACTAGCTTATACGCCCCCGTAAGAAGCGGGTTGTGAAACAGCTATAGGGAAGGAGGAACCACAGACTCTGACAGAGAAAATAACCAGGTATGAACCTTGTCCACAGGGGAAAACTATTAGTCAGTATATTGCATGAGAATCATTGTAGATGAGGATTAAGGCGGTGTGCAGCCATAGCATAGTGTTTGTTTGAATTGTAATTTATTCCCTAGATATTGTGGTCTGAATGAGCTAATTGATGTGGTCTGTATCATCAGTGGATATACTATCATTCCCAGGGGTGAACCTAGCCTCTGTGCTGCCTGAGGCGAACTGCAAAATGGCGCCCCCCACCCCCACCCCAGAAAGTCTTTTTTCAATTGGTAGAAATAAATCTAGTTTGCACAGATTTATATCTACCTTGTAAAATGAAATGAGGACAATAGTGGATATTTTAATTTAGAGAAATAGAAAAAAAGTTGTTCAAACACATGTATGTCAGCGCCATCACACACATACAAGGACCACACGGACGAATCCAGAACAAGGGTCATTAATGGTAATGGCAGTTTTGGCTCAACCATACAGACACACAATGGCTGGCAGAGCGATGGTCCTGTAGGCAGACACAGTCCTGCAACCTGAAGCGTGCGGAGCATGTGAGCCGGTATCAAAGGTGAGAATACAAGCTTTGACATATATGTACTTCAAAAGGTAGTGAAGGGGTTAAATTACACTATATATACATGTATACATCACAGATATACTGGACAACACACGCTCATTACATACACATCATATACTCACACAGACACACACATCATACATGTCTTAGTTATATAACAGATGCTCAGCAGGTACACATCATATACACAGCATATGGATGCTGCAGAAGTGTATATACACACACTTCACTCAAAAGATATCTAAACACACACACACACAAAGCAACTCATACACAGCTCCCACACAAAACTCACACACAGACACGCAACTCACACACACAACTCACACACACAGACACGCAACTCACACACAGACACAACACACAGTTTACACACGCAACTCAGACACAGCTCACACTCAGACACAGCTCACACTCAGACACAGCTCACACACAGCTCACACACAGACACACAGCTCACACAACTCCCACACACAGACACGCAACTCACAGACACAACACACACAGTTCACACACACAACTCACACACAGCTCACACACAGACACGCAACTCAGACACAGCTCACACTCAGACACAGCTCACACACAGACACACAGCTCACACACACACAACTCCCACACACAGACACGCAACTCACAGACACAACACACACAGTTCACACACAACTCACACACACAACTCACACACACAGCTCACACACAGCTCACACACACACAACTCACACACAGCTCACACACAGACACGCAACTCACACAGACACGCAACTCACACACAGCTCACACTCAGAGACAGCTCACACTCAGAGACAGCTCACACTCAGAGACAGCTCACATTCAGAGACAGCTCACACTCAGAGACAGCTCACACTCAGAGACAGCTCACACACACATGCAACTCACACACACACAGCTCACACAACACACACAACACACACAACACACACAGCTCACACAACACACACAGCTCACACAACACACACAGCTCACACAACACACACAACACACACAGCTCACACAACACACACAGCTCACACAACACACAGCTCACACAACACACAGCTCACACAACACACACAACTCACACAACACACACACACACAGCTCACACAACACACACAGCTCACACAAATCTCATACAAATCTCACACACAGATTATACAGATACCTCACACAGTCCTCTGTGCTGTTTGTACATGTGCAGCTTCACATGCTCACAGCCCCTGGGCCCCAGCCCCCAGGTCCCAGCCCCCTCACTCCCTGTCACCTTGTGACCTGGAGCTTCTTATCATCGGTATCTCAGCACAGGAGGCTGCTCTCTGATCTTTGTCGGCTCTCACTTCTTCCCGCGCCGTGCAGGAGAACATGAGTACCCCCTGCAGATGCCGCCCCTTCCTTCACCAGCAGGTGGCGCCGCCTGAATCAGGCCACTCACATTGCCTCATCATTGATTCGGCCCTGTTCATTCCCCTGTAAGTGTTGATATGTACGCTGGTATATGTTAATTACTTTGAAGATCTTATTTTCATGACAATGGATGGAATACTATGGAGTTATAATTAATCTGGTCAGTTTCTGATGTGTTTCCCCGGAAGGAATGCTCTAATGTTTTTAATATTTTTATTGTGAATTAATAAAGGATAATTAAATTAATTATCTGTAGTAAGAATCTTTCCTGAGATTAGGAAAAAACACCTGATCTTTTTATGTGATGGTTGATAGTTGTGAAGGTCCTGGACCTTCTGTGTTGTGCTCCAGAACTGCATTCACTATGAGGTTCGGCTGCTGGTTGAGGGGTTAATGTGTGACTCACCTGGGCTCCCCCTGGCTTTTAAGTAACCTTTCCTTCCACCAGGTGGTGCTGCTGATAGAGTTTCACTCTATGCCTGGAAGCCATGCTGTGCTGACCTGTGTGTTTGTGTGGTTGATGTCCTTTCCTTTGGAGTTGCTGTATCCCAGTTCTGTGGAGGGAGGTGAGGGGGGGAATAGCACAGGGCTGGTGGTGGAGTTTTAGTAAGAGATTTGAGGCCCAAACCTTCTCACCTTTACAGATACCTTCAGGATCAGGGCCATTCAGGGTTCCTAGACTAGGGTCAGACTAGTCTTCCCTGGTCACCTTGCCCGCAACTGCCATTCCCTCATCAGCATTCTCACTACACCGTGACAATAATAAACCAAATACACAACATACGACCATATGTCTGTTCAAAATGAAAAGTACATGTTTATTATTTAAAATCCAGAGGATAGGGTGGGACAATTACAACAGGGTTAGCACCCAAAATGGTAGGCTACCACCCAAGGAGCAGGGTAATCATGTGAATTCATGGCACAATACACTGCTAGGGCTGGTATACAAAGTTGTATCATATACAAATCATGGATACAGACCTATATACAAATGCAATACATATACCAATTACAGGGAAAATCAGGCATATGCAAACAGTTTTACAGGTATATAGATTGCCCCTAGTTCTGCACAACCGGCATATGGAATTACTGTAAAAACTACATACAAAAGCCATACACAGATATACAGTTTGTACAATTCAGGGTGCCGCCAACCCCATTATCGGCCGTTTCGGCTGTTCCTTCATCAGGGGACACCTTGCTGGGGTAGTGTGGGGGTTTAATAAGGCTTGCCAGCCAGGGTTAACCGGGTGCAGGTGTGCACCATTGCGTTGGCGCCATCAGGAAGCGGCGATGCGGGATGACACCGCATCATCGTCATCCCAACCACGTGACAAATCACATGATCGGAACTGACAAATGGAACGCGGTGACACCCACTCGCGTCACCGCTACCATGTCAACAGCGGGGACGTGTCAGCACCTACACACAAGGGGATTGTTTACAGACATGGTACAATCAGTATAAGGCTGCCTTCACATTTGCGTTTGGAGCGCAGCACACCAAACGCAGCCAAACGCGTGCGCACATGCGTTCCTATGTTTAACATGGGAATGCACGTGCCTGCGTATGGCTGCGTTTGACCGCATTTGCGTTTAGATGTGCATCATTTATGCGCCCTCCGACTGCACTCCAAATGCAGCATGCAGCATTTTTTTTGTGCGTTCGCGGCGCTTGTTCTATCCGCAAGCGCCCGCAAGCGCACAAAAAATGCATGGATCTCAATGGATCCGCAGTGTCCTCAGCATGACACTGCAGGAGAATGCTGCGGATCTCATTGAAATCTCTCCCGGTGGCCGCCGGTGCTTACCGGCGGCCACCGGGAGATCATGCAGAGCTGCCGCTGATCTCCCGCTGGTGTCAGCAGGGAGATACAGCTGATCTGATAGCTGTTTAAATCTCCCGCACTGACACCGAATAGGTGATGTCGGCGTGGGAGATTTGAAGCAGCGATCAGCTGTTTCTTATCTCCTGCACCGATATCACCCTATTCGGTGTCAGCACAGGAGATTTAAACAGCTGTCTGATCAGCTGTATCTCCCCGCTGACACCGGCGGGAGATCAGCTGTGCAGGGAGGAGGAGATCTCTGCCGCTGATCTCCTCCTCCTGGCCGCCCCCAGAGAGAGCTGATTGGCTGCTGGGGCACCAGGGTATATGTGAACGCACATTCACATTATTATGGGCTGCTTTTGCCTGCATTTGCGTCTGCATGCCGTCTGCATGCAGACACAAACGCAAGCGTGAAGGCAGCCTAATGCATTTATACAGTTATAATGACCACAAATATGGCGATTATTAATAAGAATAGCATAAGACCATAAAATAATGCCCATAAATAGGTTTATATATAGTAACTCAAAGTAATATTTGCAATCTTTAACAAAATTGATTATAATGGGCATTATCAATTGAAAGTATATAGAAGCACAATGTACATATTGAATGCAATTCCCATTTCACATAGTATTATGTTTTTGAACATAAAACAGCCATATGTTGGTCCAAAGTCAGATACTTTCTTCCTCTGATTGCAGGTGTAGGGATGACATTGTAGGTCCAACCTGGGGCAGCCTAAATTAAAATGACAAATACACAAAAACCTGATTAGGGTCACAAGCAGAAAAACACAGCCCAGCTTCACAGATCATAAATAGGGGACGAACAGGGCCGCACCGTCCATTGGACAGTGTGAGCCCTGAGTACCAAGTGGCAGGAGCCAGGGGGAGCGGCATAGGAGAAGGGGGCTGCAGCAGTGGCCGGCTTCCATCAAGATGGCGGCCGCCGCAGCGTCACCCGGTAAGCCCGCGCCCTAATTGTGCAGCCTGAATTGATTTTTCAGAAAAAAAATTACATGGGCTTCGCCGTATTTCTGGAACCAGCCGGATCCAGCAGGCAGCGACGGGCTGCCCCCAACCCCCAGGTGCCTATTTGTACCTGGCCGGACACAAGAATATAGGGGAGCCCTTTTTATTTATTATTTCATGAATTTCATGAAATAATTTAAAAAAAATGCGTGGGGCTCCGCGCAATTTCTATGTCTAGGCAGGTACAGCTAAGCAGCTGGGGGCTGGAATCCGCAGCGCAGGGATGCCCAAGCTTTCTGGGCACCCCCCGCTGCAAACTGCAGCCCGCAGCCGCCCCAGAAGATGGCGCGTTCATTGAAGTGCCATCCTCTGGCGCTGAACCCCGCTCTTCCAGCGGCCCTGGTGGCGGTGGCACGCTGGGTAATAAAGAGGTTAGGTCCAGCTTTGTATTATCAACTGGCCCTAAGCCCGAAATTTATGGCGGTCACGCCAATATTAGACATGACCGCCATGAATTTCTCTTAAATTGTTTTAAAAAAAACACAACACAGAGCGATGTCCTCTCGCCTACATCCCCTGTGCATAGATATAGATGTCTATGCACAGGGAATGAGCAGACTGAGAACAATCTCAGCACTGCTACATCAGGGGGCAGGCGGGCTCTAGGACCCTGGAGCTGCGGCAGCCAGCACACAGAGCAGACAGGACTCTTATCTGTGCGAGTTTCCCAGCGATTACTTGCAAAGTAAACGAGTCCAATGCAAATCAATGGCAGAGACTCTGACAAAACTAGGATTGCTTCAGGCTGAAGCTTCCGAAACACATCTGTGATTTGTAAATCGCACACTACTCGCTATTACTCGCTTCCCACATTCATTAACATTGGACTCGCTAGACTTGAAACGAGTAGCGAGTTCCGGGCCTCGGACTCGCTAGAGTCAAGCGATTCCGAGTAATTTAGGGTTCGCCCATCACTAGTGCTGAAAGAATTAAAATCATTTTTATGAGCTTGGCTATAGCCATCACTCAGTTAAATATGCGGCAAGGAATGCTCGACATTCTGTCCTTAAAACTCTACCCAGATTTTTTTGGGGAAATTTTCACCGTCCCCGGGAGATCTTTTGAGAGTGGAGGAATAGACACGGTGGAACTTGGTACCCGTGGTGGTCCCTTTGGCACGTAGGCTTTGGAAGTTAGAAATAGGTGGATATGGACACTTGGTACCCTTCAGCCAATGGCTCAATGAAAAATTAGCTTCATCCCTTATTGATGATCTGTGAAGCTTGGCTGTATTTTTCTGCTTGTGGGCCCCAATCAGGCGTTTGGGTATTTTGTCATTTTAATTTAGGCTGCCCCATGTTGGAACTACAATGTCACTCCTACACCTACAATCAGAGGAAGAAAGTATCTAAATTTGGAGCAACATATGGCTGTTTTTTGCTCAAAAAATATAATACTTATGTGAAATGGGAATTGCAATTTATATGAATATGAATACTGTGCTTTCTATATATTTTCAATTGATAATGCCCATTATAATCAATTTTGTTAAATTGCAAATATTACTTTGAGTTACTTATGAAACTATTTTGGGCATTATTTTATGGTCTTTATGTATTCTCATTATTAATCACATATTTGTTGTCATTATAATTGTATAAAGCATTATACTGATTGTGCCATTCTGTAACCAATCCCCCCGTGTGTAGGCGCTGATGCTCCCCACCATCTCCATGGTAGCGGTGACGCAAGTGGGCGCCGCCAAGACCCATTCGTCAATTCCGATCATGTGATTTGTCATGTGGTTGGGATGATGATGATGCGGGCAGCGTCCAGCCTACGCTTCGATGGCGCCGACGCAATGTTGCACACCCGCACCCCCGGGTTTAACCTGACTGGCAGCCTTTTTAAACCCCACACTACCTCAGCAAGGTGCCCCCTGACGAAGGAAAAAGCCCAAAACGGCCGTAGGGGGGCTGCGGACCCTCATTGTGAGCTTGTATTGGTAATTCGGTACTACTACCTAATTATGCTAGGTAGGAATGTTTGGCATAAAAGTTACATTTTAAGAAGTGCACTTTAAGTAAGAAATAAATGCAGGAATGTTTGGCATATAATGGTGGCCAAATTTAATTGTACAAATTGTTTATCTGTATATGGCTTTTGTATGTAGTTTTTTTACATAATTTATTGCCCCGGGTTGTTCAGTATAGGGGCAAATTTTAAATACCTTT
>JARQOC010000005.1:363696947-363762710 GCA_033576535.1 Allobates femoralis | reverse complement strand
GCCGGAGGAAGAGGATGCCTGGTCCGAATAGAAGACTCGTGGCCCGGGCTGAAGGAAGAGGACGCCTGGGCCGGATTGAAGACGGGACCGGACGAATGAGATGTGATGAAGACAGGTAAGTGATCGCCGGCGTCGGGGCTGTGCGGACATTGTGGGGGGGGCTGTGCGGACATTGTGGGGGGGGGCTGTGCGGACATTGTGGGGGGTGGGGGCTGTGCGGACATTGTGGGGGGGGGGACTGTTTTGAAATTGTGGGGTGGGCTGTTTGGACATTGTGGGGGTGGGCTGTGCAGACATTGTGGGGGGGGCTGTTTGGAAATTGGGGGTGGGGCTGTGCGGACATTGTAGGGGGGGGCTGTTTGGAAATTGTGGGGGGGGGCTGTTTGTAAATTGTGGGGGGGCTGTTTGGAGATTGTGTGGGGGGGCTGTTTGGAGATTGTGGGGGGGGCTGGGGGAACATTGTGGTGGTGGGCTGTGCGGACATTGTGGGGGGGGGCTGTTGGAAATTGGAGGTGGGCTGTGTGGACATTGTGGGGGGGGGCTGTGCGGACATTGTGGGGGGGGCTGTGCGGACATTGTGGGGGGGGGCTGTTTGGAAAATGTGGGGGGGGGGCTGTTTGGAAATTGTGGGGGGGGGCTGGTTTGGAAATTGTGGGGGGGGCTGTTTGGAAATTGTAGGTGGGGGGGCTGTTTGGACATTGTGGGTGGGGGCTGTGCGGACATTGTGGGGGTGGGGCTGTTAGGACATTCTGGGGGGGGCTGTGCGGACATTGTGGTGGGGGGGCTGTTTGAACATTGTGGTGGGGGGGCTGTTTGAACATTGTGGGGGGGGGCTGTGCGAACATTGTGGGGGGGGGCTGTGCGGACATTGTGGGGGGGGCTGTGCGGACATTGTGGGGGGTGTGCGGACATATTGGCATATTGGGGGGGAGTGTGGGGGACATAATGTGGGGGTGTGCGGACATATGGGGGGGGTGTGCCGACATATGGGGGTGGGGGTGTACAGACATATTGTGGGGGGTGTGCGGACATATGGGGGGGTGTACGGACATATTGTGGGGGGGGTGCGGACATATGGGGGGGGTGGTGTACGGACATATTGTGGGGGGTGTACGGACATATTGTGGGGGGTGTGCGGACATATTGTGGGGGGTGTGCGGACATATTGTGGGGGGGGGTGTACGGACATATTGTGGGGGGGGTGTACGGACATATTGTGGGGGGGTGTACGGACATATTGTGGGGGGTGTGCGGACATATTGTGGGGGGTGTGCGGACATATTGTGGGGGGGTGTACGGACATATTGTGGGGGGTGTGCGGACATATTGTGGGGGGTGTGCGGACATATTGTGGGGGGGGTGTACGGACATATTGTGGGGGGTGTGCGGACATATTGTGGGGGGGGTGTGCGGACATATTGTGGGGGGGGTGTGCGGACATATTGTGGGGGGGTGTGCGGACATATTGTGGGGGGGGTGCAGACATATGGGGGGGGGTGGTGTACGGACATATTGTGGGGGGTGTACGGACATATTGTGGGGGGTGTGCGGACATATTGTGGGGGGTGGTGCGGACATATTGTGGGGGGGGGGTGTACGGACATATTGTGGGGGGGGTGTACGGACATATTGTGGGGGGGTGTGCGGACATATTGTGGGGGGTTGTGCGGACATATTGTGGGGGGTGTGCGGACATATTGTGGGGGGGGTGTACGGACATATTGTGGGGGGGTGTGCGGACATATTGTGGGGGGTGTGCGGACATATTGTGGGGGGGTGTACGGACATATTGTGGGGGGTGTGCGGACATATTGTGGGGGGTGTGCGGACATATTGTGGGGGGGGTGTGCGGACATATTGTGGGGGGGTGTGCGGACATATGTGGGGGGGGTGTGTACGGACATATTGTGGGGGGTGTGCGGACATATGGGGGGGGTGTACGGACATATTGTGGGGGGTGTGCGGACATGTGGGGGGGTGTACGGACATATTGTGGGGGGTGTGCGGACATATTGTGGGGGGTGTGCGGACATATTGTGGGGGGTGTGCGGACATATTGTGGGGGGTGTGCGGACATATTGTGGGGGGTGTGCGGACATATTGTGGGGGGGGTGTACGGACATATTGTGGGGGGGGTGTACGGACATATTGTGGGGGGGGTGTGCGGACATATTGTGGGGGGGGTGTGCGGACATATTGTGGGGGGGGTGCGGACATATTGTGGGGGGGTGCGGACATATTGTGGGGGGGGGTGTACGGACATATTGTGGGGGGGTGCGGACATATTGTGGGGGGTGTGCGGACATATTGTGGGGGGTGTGCGGACATATTGTGGGGGGGTGTACGGACATATTGGGGGGGGTGTGCGGACATATTGGGGGGGTGTGGCGGACGTATTGGGGGGGTTGTGCGGACATATTGTGGGGGGTGTGCACGGACATATTGTGGGGGGTGTGCACGGACATATTGTGGGGGGTGTGCACGGACATATTGTGGGGGGTGTGCACGGACATATTGTGGGGGGTGTGCGGACATATGGGGGGGTGTGCGGACATATTGTGGGGGGGTGTACGGACATATTGTGGGGGGGGTGTACGGACATATTGTGGGGGGTGTGCGGACATATTGTGGGGGGGGTGTACGGACATATTGTGGGGGGTGTGCGGACATATTGTGGGGGGTGTGCGGACATATTGTGGGGGGGGTGTACGGACATATTGGGGGGGGTGTGCGGACATATTGTGGGGGGTGTGCACGGACATATTGTGGGGGGTGTGCACGGACATATTGTGGGGGGTGTGCACGGACATATTGTGGGGGGTGTGCGGACATATGGGGGGGGTGTACGGACATATTGGGGGGGTGTACGGACATATAGTGGGGGGTGTACGGACATATAGTGGGGGGTGTGCGGACATATTGTGGGGGGGGGGGTGTGCGGACATATTGTGGGGGGGGGTGTGCGGACATATTGTGGGGGGTGTGCGGACATATTGTGGGGGGTGTGCGGACATATTGTGGGGGGTGTGCGGACATATTGTGGGGTGTGTGCGGACATATTGGGGGGGGTGTGAGGACATAATGTGGGGGTGTGCGGACATATGGGGGGGTGTACGGACATATTGTGGGGGGTGTGCGGACATATTGGGGGGGGTGTAGGGACATATTGGGGGGGGTGTGCGGACATATTGGGGGGGGTGTGAGGACATATTGGGGTGGGTGTGCGGACATAATGGGGGTGGGGTGCGGACATATGGGGGGTGGTGCGGACATGGGGGGTGTGAGGTGTACGGACATATTGGGGGGGGGTGTGCGGACATATTGTGGGGGGGATGTGAGGACATATAGGGGGGGGAGGTTGTGAGCAGATATGGGAGGGGTGTGCGGACATAATGTGGGGGTGTGCGGACATAATGTGGGGGTGTGCGGACATTGCGGGGCTGGGGAGCGGGGCTGGGGGGCGGTGCTAGGCTGTGGATGGGGGCTGGCGGCGGAGGTGTACGGGCAGTGAGGGTGGGCTCTGTGCGGCGTTGGTGGTGTGCGGGTCTGGGGAGCGGTGCTGGGCTGTGGATCAGTGCTGGGGGGGAGGCACAGCTGTGCTTAGCGGCCATGGTCCCCGGGCGAAATCGGCGGGGTGTGGGTTGGCAATCAGTCTTTAGAAACATTTTCCATTCAGGTCCGCTCAAAGGGCTCATAGAGTTACATGGCGGATGATGCTGGACGCTGATTGGTCGCTTCTTCCCATAGAGAAACATGGCCATAGAGAAACATGGCCATGGCCGAGTTAGAACGGCTCGCAATGGCCGCTTCGCGGCCAATGCTTTGCGCGTATCCACATGACCACGCCGGAAGTAGCGCCGAGAGGGGCGGATTTGCGATTCGTGATTATATAATATAATAGATATATATTTTGAAAAAAATTTGAAAAAAATTCTTGCAGCACACAGCTACTACCAATGATGCGCAAATGCTATAAGCTATATGTATTTGAGCAAAAAGTTTAAAAACTTATGTTTTTTTAAAAAAACTCAAAAATTCTAATTTTTTATTTCTGAAGTTCCATCTAGTCCCTCGATCACCTGCAGTTTTTTTCTTGTTATTTATCATATGGAGTTGCAGGCTCCTTGCTGCAATGTGCACCCTCATTAACCTACAGGTGATCGAGGGTCTAGATGGAGTCTGTCCACTGAGAAGTGGGGGGTGGACAAGGAGGATAGGGATATTAGCGTAGGACTCATCAGACCTGAAGTCTCTTTGTCGCAGTTGATGAGCAAGCAGACATTGGCCAATGTGTGTACTAAGAACTTCAGAAATAAAAAATTAGAATTTGAGTTTTTTTAAAAAAACTTAAGTTTTTAAACTTTTTCCTCAAATACATATAGCATTTGTGCATCATTGGCAGTAGCTGTGTGCTGCAAGAATTTTTTTCAAATTATTTGACCCTGCGTCTTTGCTTGCACCAGTTCACACTAGTCTGAGTGCTGTGCAGTTTTTTTCTTGTGTATATATATATATATATATATATATATATATATATATATATATATATATTTATATCCACAGCTGCATACTAAATGTGTACCATATAATATTCTACATCATAAGTTACACTGATATCTCGGTGTGGCGAGACTCCAAATAGTCGTTAATAAAAATACAGTAAGTCATTCCTATAATTGAAAGAAAAAAAGAAAGCAATGCGCCACATTATGAAGCTCTGTTTTGATTCTGTGGCGGGGGGAGGTGTTGTGCTCACCTGGGTTTGTTGTACTGAGTCTCCACACAACACGAGTATAAGCAGGAAGGGAGCATCTGGTATAGAAGGTTTCTTGTGCAGTCAGGTGGTGTGGTCCCGTGATAGGAAAGGGGCGTCGTTATATGACATCACCACAGGTCCTGAAGTTCAGCTCCACGCTGACAGCATGTTTATCTAAGGTCTGGGGAATTGCCAATGCTCACAGCTGCTGCCCCAATCGCTCTCCCAGAGGGAGATAGAAAGTTATATGTGCAAAAGAGGATTGCGGTATGAAGGGGAGCGCTAAGCAGTAGCAGGACAC
Organism: Allobates femoralis; assembly: GCA_033576535.1. Taxonomy (NCBI): domain Eukaryota; kingdom Metazoa; phylum Chordata; class Amphibia; order Anura; family Aromobatidae; genus Allobates; species Allobates femoralis. Next base: position 363,757,653 of record JARQOC010000005.1, on the reverse strand, counting down.
AGAAGTTATACCAACCTATACTTTAATAAAACCAATTACAGCTGCTCTGATACGCCACTACGCGTTACGATAGCCTATGCTATCTTCATCAGGTGGATGATGAAGATAGCATAGGCTATCGTAACGCGTAGTGGCGTATCAGAGCAGCTGTAATTGTTTTTATTAAAGTATAGGTTGGTATAACGTCTGTGTCCTGCTATTGCTTAGCGCTCCCCTTTATTCCTATAATTGAGACCTTGTGGAAAAAGTCAAGTTTTAGGATCGATAGTTTTTCTTTGTTATGCAGTGTTTTTTCCCAGTCTCCTCCGCAATACGGACGGGGCACCTTTTCAATAGCTCTGATCCTCAGTGAACTCAGATTACCGCCATGTACCTCCTTAAAATGTTCCGAGAGGCCTGAAATGCCCTATCTGATGGTTTTAGGATCATATTTTGCTGCTGTTAAGTGCTCTGAAATCCTGATCTTAAGTGCGCGGGTTGTGCAACCAATGTAATATCTGGCATAGCATTCACATGTGGCCATATAGATAGTGATGGGCGAATCCTAAATTACTCGGAATCGCTTGACTCTAGCGAGTCCGAGCTTGGGACTCGCTACTCGTTGCGAGTCTAGCGAGTCCAATGTTAATGAATGGGGAAGCGAGTAATAGCGAGTAGTGTGAGATTTACAAATCGCAGATGTGTCTCGGAAGCTTCAGCCTGAAGCAATCCTAGTTTTGCTATTTATTTGCATTGGACTCGTTTACTTTGCAACTGTAATCGCTGGGAAACTCGCACAGATAAGAGTCCTGTCTTCTCTGTGTTCTGGCTGCCCCAGCTCCAGGGTCCTAGAGCCTGCCTGCTGCCTGATGTAGCAGAGCTGAGATTGTTCTCAGTCTGCTCATTCCCTGTGTACAGACATGAATGTCTGTGCACAGAGATGATGTAGCAGAGCTGAGATTGTTCTCAGTCTGCTCATTCCCTGTGCATAGACATCTATATCTATGCACAGAGATGAGCAGAGAGGACATCGCGTTTTGGACTGCGTCGGACGGAAGAGGATTTTTTTAATTAAAGATGGAGTCCCTAATGGCTTTTTTTTTTTATTTCTAATAAAAAAATTTCTCTGTGTTGTGTTTTTTTTAAAACAATTTAATAGAAATTCATGGCGGTCATGTCTAATATTGGCGTGACCGCATAAATTTCGGGCTTAGGGCCAGCTGATAATACAAAGCTGGCCCTAACCTCTTTATTACCCAGCGTGCCACCGCCACCAGGGCCGCTGGAAGAGCGGGGTTCAGCGCCAGAGGATGGCGCTCCAATGGACGCGCCATCTTCTGGGGCGGCTGCAGGCTGCAATTTTCAGCGGGGGGTGCCCAGAAAGCTTGGGCATCCCTGCGCTGCGGATTCCAGCCCCCAGCTGCTTAGCTGTACCTGGCTAGAAATAGAAATTGCGCGGAGCCCCACGCATTTTTTTTTAATTATTTCATGAAATTCTGAGATTCTGACTCTGTGACTCTGAGATTCTGAGACTCTGAGATTCTGACTCTGACTCTGAGATTCTGACTCTGAGACTCTGAGATTCTGACTCTGAGACTGAGATTCTGACTCTGACTCTGACTCTCTGAGATTCTGACTCTGACTCTGACTCTGAGATTCTGACTCTGACTCTGAGATTCTGACTCTGACTCTGACTCTGAGATTCTGACTCTGACTCTGACTCTGAGATTCTGACTCTGACTCTGACTCTGAGATTCTGACTCTGACTCTCTGAGATTCTGACTCTGAGACTCTGAGATTCTGACTCTGAGACTGAGATTCTGACTCTGACTCTGACTCTCTGAGATTCTGACTCTGACTCTGACTCTGAGATTCTGACTCTGACTCTGAGATTCTGACTCTGACTCTGACTCTGAGATTCTGACTCTGACTCTGAGATTCTGACTCTGACTCTCTGAGATTCTGACTCTGACTCTCTGAGATTCTGACTCTGACTCTCTTAGATTCTGACTCTCTGAGATTCTGACTCTCTGAGATTCTGACTCTCTGAGATTCTGACTCTGACTCTCTGACATTCTGACTCTGACTCTGACTCTCTGAGACTCTGAGACTCTGAGATTCTGACTCTGACTCTCTGAGATTCTGACTCTGAGACTCTGAGATTCTGACTCTGACTCTGACTCTCTGAGATTCTGACTCTGACTCTGACTCTGAGATTCTGACTCTGACTCTGAGATTCTGACTCTGACTCTGACTCTGAGATTCTGACTCTGACTCTCTGAGATTCTGACTCTGACTCTCTGAGATTCTGACTCTGACTCTCTGAGATTCTGACTCTGACTCTGACTCTCTGAGACTCTGAGACTCTGAGACTCTGAGATTCTGAGATTCTGACTCTCTGAGATTCTGACTCTGACTCTCTGAGATTCTGACTCTGACTCTCTGAGATTCTGACTCTGACTCTGACTCTGAGACTCTGAGACTCTGAGATTCTGAGATTCTGAGATTCTGACTCTCTGAGATTCTGACTCTCTGAGATTCTGACTCTGACTCTCTGAGATTCTGACTCTGACTCTCTGAGATTCTGACTCTGACTCTCTGAGATTCTGACTCTGACTCTCTGAGATTCTGACTCTGACTCTCGGAGATTCTGACTCTGACTCTCTGAGATTCTTTTTTTTTTTTTTTTTAACCAATAAATTTTTATTCAGAGAAGAAATTTTGGTTTAAACAGAGAAGAAAAGTATGCACAACCTGATATCTCAGAACATGAGATCAGGTCAATATATGAAGTCAAAACAAATCAAACATTTGCAGTAGAGAGAGAACATACCAAAAGTAAGAAAATAGACACAGGGAGGAGGGTAGGGGAGGTAGGGAAGGGGGGGGGGGGGGAAGAGGCACCCGGGCGGATCTCACATCAGGTAAAACCAGGCTGACCTGGAGAGATGGTGCTGTCCCACTGTATCGTTTCACCTCCCCCCGTCAAAGGGGACACCAATCCGAGGCGGGGCGTATGAAGAACGGAGCACCTCCATTGGGATTGGGGAGGCTTGCGGGTGAGCAGCCCATATCTCCCATCTGTTCTTAACCGAGGACTTTGTGGGTTTGTCCAGAGCTAGGAAGAACTCCTGGTGGAATATCCAGTTGACCTTTCCGATGACCTCCTGTATAGTGGGCGGTAGAGGTGCCTTCCACCTTGCGGCTAGGCAGAGTCGGGCTGCTATGAGAATATAGGCCACCGTTCCCCTAACCGTTGGGGGGTAGTCTTGTATGCCTATGTTTAGGATCAGAAGTTGTGGGGGGAGGCCTTGCTGTATCCCCGTAACCGAGGACACTAGGCTCATGACTGAGGACCAAAATGTGCTTAGTTTGGGGCAAGACCACCACATGTGAACCAAGCTGCCTCGTCCTCCACAATGCCTCCAGCACAGCGGGGAGAGGTTTTTAGAGAAACATGCCACCCTAATAGGGGGGACATACCATCTAAGGTGTATTTTCTTTAGGTTCTCGGTGTGTGGTTAACACATCTAGTGGCCCTCCCCAGTTCTGATACGGCCATATGCCAATCCTCCACTGTGGAGGAGAACCCCAGGTCCCTTTCCCAAATCCTCATGTAAGATAATTTCAATGACAGGTCGCCTCCCACCAGTTCCTTGTATATTTTTGACAAACCTTTGGTCTTAGAGGGGTCAGACAAGACAAATTTTAGCAAAGCTGGTTGGTCTGGGTCGGAGGCCCAGCTATTAAGGAGTGGTCCCGATTTAAGTAGATGGTCGAGCTGACAGAACTGGAAGAAGGCAGGTCGACAAGAGGGGTAGGAGCTGCAAAAGGACTCAAAAGAGAGGACGCGTCCATCTCTCAAAAAATCCTCCAAGGTCGTTACTCCCGCCTCCCGCCACCACCGCAGCTGGAGCATGGGAATCAGGAATTTCAGAGCGTCTAGGGATATGACTCCCGGAGGAAGCCTCGTCCAGGCGCGAGGGACCGTCCTCCAGTATGTGAGGAGGGTCTGAGCAGAATCTAAGCGGAGGGCTCCTCCAGTCGGGTGGACAGACTCGGCTGCCAGAAGATCTCGAAGCGATCCGCCCTCCAATGAATCATTTTCAATAGATACCCATTTAAGGTGTTTTGGCGCATGCCACCAGGATTTGGCCTCCTCCAAGATCAATGCCCTGTGATATTCCCATAGGTTAGGTAACCCCATCCCTCCATATTGGAAGGGACGGTATATAACTTCTCTGGCAACTCTAGGAGTCCTTCCCGCCCAAACGAACCTATTGAGTATGGTCTGTAGCCTATTAATCATCTGTTTTGGTATTTTAAGGGGAACGCACCTGAAGACGTATATTATTTTGGGCAGTAACATCATTTTTAGGGTTTGTAATCTTGCTATCCAAGAGAGCTTGGAGATATTGTAAAGCGCCGTGTCGGCGCTTATTTTAACAATAAGGGTGTCTAGATTGAGCTTGATTAGTTGGGAGGAAGGTGCTAGTTTTATGCCCAAGTAGGAGATTCCCTGCCGCGACCACTTAAAGGGGAAGGCCCCAGATAAGTTCGAGATTTCCCCCTCCGAGACGTTCAAAGGCAAAATCTCGGATTTCGAGGCGTTGAGCTTATACATGGAGACTGCAGAATAATTCCGCAGAATTCCCATTATTGATGTAAGAGAGGCGGAAAGATTGGAAAAGGTGATGATGATGTCGTCGGCGTATAGGCCAATGGTATGCGTCTCCCCACCGACCTTAATGCCCGTGATCCTGGAGTGGAACGAATTTTTTCCGCAAGGGGTTCGACTGCCAGGGCGAAAATCACCGGGGAAAGGGGGCAGCCCTGTCGAGTTCCATTTGTGATCTGGAAGGCAGGCGAAAGAAAGACAGATACCAGAACTCTGGCGTTGGGACAGGAGTACAAGGATAAGATGGCCGAAAGGAAAGGGCCCACAAGGCCAAATTTCCTGAGGACCGCCTCCAGGTATCCCCAGTGCACCCTGTCGAACGCTTTTTCAGCGTCTAAGGACAGGAATGCACCGGGTACTCCTTGCAGCTCCAGGGTTTTAATGAGATTAATCATCCTCCTCGTCCCATCTTTCGCCTGCCTGCCAGCCACAAATCCCACTTGGTCATGGTTGATCAGTTTGGGAACCACCTCCAGCAGCCTAGACGCCAAAATTTTAGCAAAAATTTTCAGATCACAATTTAGTAGTGATATAGGTCGATAATTTTCGGGCAGGTTCGGGGGTTTCCCCGGCTTGGGGATGGTGACAATTGTGGCCTGCAGTTGTGAGGGGGCAATTATACCCGTCTCTCTCCATTGGTGGAATGTCCGTAAAAGAAAAGGGGCCAGAGTGCTCCCAAACGTACGGAGGTACTCGTTCGGGAGGCCATCCGGACCAGGGGCCGAATGTAATTTAGAGGAACCAATAGCCCGGAGGACCTCCGGAAGGGTAAAGGGAAGGTTTAGTTTTTCCATGTCTGACGGAGAGATAGATGGTAAGCTCAAGTCCTCCAAGAAGTTACCCATCAGCGCCGCGGAGGGTTGGGGGGTGGTCCGGTCCTCCCTGAGGTTGTACAACTTGGAGTAGAAGTGTTGGAAGATGCCGGCAATATCATTAGGGTTTTTAACCGTTTGGCCAGATTCATTTTTCATATTAGTTATTACTGAGCGCGCCTCCCTTCTTCTTAATCTTTTAGCCAGCAGGGCTCCAGCTTTGTCTCCCGACTCATAAAATGCGGTTTTGGACCGTCGGAGATATTTTTCGTGCCGGAGGAGCAAGAGAGAGCGCAGCTGAAGCCTAAGTGTGGATAATTGGGCAGAGATGCGGGGGCTAGGGTTCGACTTGTTTAAGTCCTCCAGCAATTTTAGCTGTGTAAGTAGCGAGTCCTGCTCCCTCTCCCGTGCTCTCTTCATCTGTGAGGCCTTCTGGAGGAAGACTCCCCTGACGTAGGCCTTATGCGCGGCCCAGAGGGTTTCCTCTGAGACCAGGCCGTTGTCATTAATTTGAAAAAAGGTCAACGAGCCGGGAGTTTACTTCGTCCACCAGGCCCGGGTCAGAGAGCAGAGCTCTATTCAATCTCCAGGAGAACGGGGGGAGAGGGCGAACACCTAGGGACAGCTCGAGGGACACCGGGGCGTGATCCGACCATGTGATCGACTCCACCTCCGCACAGGCACAGGCCAATAGAGTCCTATCATCTACCAAAAAATAGTCTAGTCTAGAATAGGACCTGTGCCTGTGGGAGTAAAAGGAGTAGTCCCTTTCATTCGCGTGAAGGTAACGCCAGGGATCGTGCATGTGATATTCTCTGCACACAAGGCCAGACTCCCGGACCCTCCCCGGTGCCCTCCCTGAGCAATCCATTACTCTGTCTGGAACCACATTGAAGTCGCCACTTACTATTGTGTAGCCGGCCGAGGGACCATCTATTTTGTCAAGTATAGAACGCAGAAAGCGCAGTTGGCCCACGTTTGGCGCATATATTGAGGCCAGTGTCATCAGGGAACCCGCCACTACACACGTTAGGATGATATATCTGCCTGCGGGGTCAGTGTCTACTTTCAAAAGAGAGAAGTCCACTGAGTGCTTGATAAAAATACACACTCCAGCTTTCTTTTCGGGTGCATTGGCGAAAAAAGCCACCGGGTATAATCGGTGTTGCATTCTGAAGTTGTCACCCACTAGGAGGTGCGACTCCTGGACGCAAATAATATCAGCCCTCAATTTTTGTGCATCCCTCCAAAGGAGGGAGCGCTTAAAGGGGGAATTCAGCCCCCTTACGTTATAGGACACAATTTTCATGTTATTTTAGTACAACTATAGAGTCGCTCACCTGAATGATGTGTTCCGATCCGCCGGGTGACTCTGTGGAAGAAGGGAATTGGGGGGGGTAGGAGGAACAGGACATGGAGGGGAAGGAAGGGTGTAGGGAAGAGGGGGGGGGAGAAGAAGAGACAACATAAAGGTAAAAACACAAAAGAACATATATGTAAACCATGGAAAAATGTAGCACAGGCCCACGTGGGGCCCCTCCGTCAGGGGGGGGAGGTTGTGCAGGGAGTAAAGGTCTCCCATCGTCCAGCACAAATGTAATTTACAGGTCTCACAAGGCTGGAATCAGTGTCTCTTCAACGGAGAGGAAGAGAGAAAGAAAAAGAAAGAGTCTCCTTCAGAGGTCCTGGAAGTGGACCGAGGTCGTCGGACAAGTGTACGAATCAGTTAATCCTTTCCAATTCTGGGGGAGTCGATGGGGTCTCATCTCTTCCCGGTGGGCTTCTGGGGGACCCCTTGGGGCTAGCAGTCAGGTTCCATTGCCGCAGCGCTTTTCCCAAATGGCTAGGGGATACGAACTGGTTGGATCCTTTGTATCTGAACTTGATGCGAACAGGTGTACCCCAGCTGTACGTGATTCCCCTGTCCCTTAGGACCTTGCAATGTGGAGCAAATTCTCGTCTGCGGGCCAGAGTGCCCGGAGACAAATCTGGGAAAGTCAGAATGTTCATGTATGGGTCCGGGAGTGAAGATCTCTGACGAGCCGCCTGCATGACATTGTCTCTGATTTTAGTGTTGTCAAATGCCACAAGGATGTCTCGGGGCAGGGATTTGTTAATGTGTGGAGGCTTAGGGAGGCGAAAAGTCTTCCCAATCTGGGAATCAGTGTAATGGGCATCCGGGAGCAGTACCTTCAGAAATCGCAGCACAGTGTCCCGCAGATCCTCTCCGTCACCTGCCTCCGGGAAGCCCCTGAACCGCAGATTCGCCGCTCTGGCTTTATCCTCCATGTCCCACATCCTCAGCTTGAGCTGTTTGAGCTCTCCCTCCATAGCTGTATAATCATCCGCAAGCTCATTATGAGCGGTTGCGTACTCCGCCATCTTCTCTTCTATCTGCCCTGTGCGCTCCCCCAGGGCATCCAGGTCCTCTCTGAGTCCTCCTACCATCCCCCGGATTTCATCCAAGAGGGACTTCTGGAGGGAGCCCAGCACCTCTGTGAGGAAGTCCTTGGTCACCAAGGCTTCCCCTGTCTCCCCCGCTGTCTCGCTCCCAGAGCCGCGAGGAGAGCGTACACTAGGTGCTGCTGGGGAGGAGATGGAGGGAGATGGCGCCATGTGCGGCCTCGCCGGGGGCCGTTCCGGCGGGAAGAAGTCCGTGACCCTGGAGGGCTCACCTCGTCGGCGGGAAGAGTTCCTGGGCATCGCCGCTATGGTAGGGGAAGGTCCCAGCCGCTTCTCAGGGGGAAAGGAACCTGATTCTAGCCGTTAGTGCCGCTTTCCTCGGGTCTCGTCCAGGAGCTCAGGAAAGTGCGTCTGGCGCCATGAGCTCCCAAACCACGCCCCGACTCTCTGAGATTCTGACTCTGACTCTGAGATTCTGACTCTGACTCTCTGAGATTTTGACTCTGACTCTCTGAGATTTTGACTCTGACTCTCTGAGATTCTGACTCTGACTCTCTGAGATTCTGACTCTGACACTCTGAGATTTTGACTCTGAGACTCTGAGACTCTGACTCTGAGACTCTGACTCTGAGACTCTGACTCTGAGACTCTGACTCTGAGACTCTGACTCTGAGACTCTGAAATTCATGAAATAATTAAAAAAAATGCGTGGGGCTCCGCACAATTTCTATGTCTAGCCAGGTACAGCTAAGCAGCTGGGGGCTGGAATCCGCAGCGCAGGGATGCCCAAGCTTTCTGGGCACCCCCGCTGCAAATTGCAGCCCGCAGCCGCCCCAGAAGATGGCGCGTTCATTGAAGCGCCATCCTTTGGCGCTGAACCCCGCTCTTCCAGCGGCCCTGGTGGCGGTGGCACGCTGAGTAATAAAGGGGTTAATACCAGCTTTGTTATACAAGTTTTTCCTTCTATTTTAGTCCTTTACGCATGATGTATTTCGGAGGTTGATTGACAAGTTCTTGATTATATATTTAGATGATATCCTGAGTTTTTCTGACGATTGGGATTCTTATGTGGATCAGGTCAGGTCGGTCTTTCGGATTCTGCGTGACAATGCTTTGTATGTTAAGGGGTCAAAGTGTTGCTTTGGTGTCCAGAAGATTTCTTTTTTGGGCTTCATTTTGTCTCCTTCTATTGAGATGGATCCTGTTAAGGTTCAGGCTATTCATGATTGGGTTCAGCCCACGTCCGTGAAGGGTCTTCAGAAATTTTTGGGCTTTGCTAATTTTTATCGTCGGGTCATTGCCAATTTTTCCAGCGTGGTGAAACCGTTGACCGATTTGACTAAAAAGGGTGCTGATGTGGAGCATTGGTCTCCTGCGGCCATTTTTGCCTTTCTGTAGCTTAAAAGATGGTTTACCTTTGCTCCAGTGTTGCGCCAACCGGATGTTTCCCTTCCATTTCAGGTGGAAATTGATGCTTCTGAGATTGGTGCGGGGCCGTCTTGTCTCAGAGGGATCCTGTTGGTTCTGTGATGCACCCTTGTGCCTTCTTTTCCTGTAAATTTTCACCGGCGAACTCAATTATGATGTTGGCAATCTAGAGTTGGTGGCCATGAAGTTGGCATTGGAGGAGTGGCGTCATTGGCTGGAGGGGCTAAACATTGTGTGGTTGTCTTGACTGATCACAAGAATCTGGTTCATCTCGAGTCTGCCAAGAGGCTGACTCCTAGGCAGGCTTGGTGGTCCTTGTTTTTTGCTCTTTTTGATTATGTGGTTTCCTATCTTCCTGGTTCTAAGAATGTTAAGGCCGATGCTCTCTCTCGCAGTTTTTTGCCTGATTCTCTTGAACCTTCAAAGCCGGTCTGCATTCTGAAGGAGGGGGTTGTTCTTTCCGCTGTTTCCCCCGATTTACGGCTTGCTCCTCAGGAATTTCAGGCGGATAAGCCTGAGAGCTGCCCTGTGGGGAAATTGTTTATTCCTGCCCCGTGGACTACTAGAGTGATTTCGGAAGTTCATTGTTCTGTGTTGGCTGGTCATCCTTGCATCTTTGGTACCCGTGATTTGGTTAGCCAATCTTTTTGGTGGCCCTCTTTGTCCCGGGATGTGCGTTCCTTTGTGCAGGCCTGTGGGACTTGTGCTCGGGCCAAGCTTTGTTGTTCCCGTCCTAGTGGGTTGCTTTTGCCCTTACCTGTGCCTGAGCAGCCGTGGATGCATATTTCTATGGATTTTGTTTCGGACCTTTCTGTTTCCCAGGGGATGACGGTTATCTGGGTTGTTTGTGACCGGTTTTCTAAGATGATTTATTTAGTTCCTTTGGCTAAATTACCCTCTTCTTCGGACTTGGTTCCGTTGTGTTTTCAACATGTTGTTCGTTTGCATGGTATTCCGGAAAATATTGTGTCTGACAGGGGTGCCCAGGTTGTTTCTCGGTTTAGAAAGTCAGACTTTGGAGACTTATTTGAGATGCTTTGTGTCTGCAGATCAGGATGAATGGGCTGCCTTTTTGCCTTTGGCCGATTTTGTGCTTAATAATCAGTCAAGTTTGGCTATGTTGGTTTCGCCCTTCTTTTGTAATTTTGGTTTTCATCCTCATTTTTCTTCGGGGCAGGTTGTCCCTTCTGCCTGTCCGGGTGTGGATTCTGTGATTGAGCAGTTGCAGCAGATTTGGGATTGTGCGGTTGCCAACTTACATCTTTCTCAGGAAGCTGCTCATCATTTTGCTAACCGCCATCGGTGTGTTGGTTCTCGGCTTCGTGTTGGTGATTTGGTTTGGTTGTCCTCCCGCCATGTTCCTTTGAAGGTTTCTTCTCCTAAATTTAAGCCTTGGTTCATTGGTCCGTAAAGGATTTCTGAAGTTATTAATCCCGTCTCCTTACGGTTGGCGCTTCCGAGCTCTTTTGAAAATCATGATGTTTTTCATAAGTCCTTGTTGAGGCGCTTTGTTGAGCCCATGGTCCCTGCTGTGGCCCCTCCAGCCCCGGTCCTGATTGATGGTGAATTGGAGTATGAGCTTGAGAAGATTTTGGATTCTCGTCTTTCGAGATGGAGGCTCCAGTACCTTGTTAAGTGGCGGGGTTATGGCCAGGAGGATAATTCTTGGATTTTGGCCTCGGATGTTCATGTCCCTGACTTGGTTCGTGCTTTTCATCTGGCTCATCCTGATAGGCCTGGGGCCTCTGTTGAGGGTTCGATGACCCCTCCTCAAGGGGAAGGGGGGTAATATTGTGAATTCATTGAAGCTCCCTCCGGTGGTTGTTGCTGGTGATGCATCTGACTGTGTGGGCTTCACAGGTGATGGTGATGATTGGCAATCTGGTTCTTAGAGCATATAATTGTTTGAAGTGGATCAATCCTTGCCAGTTGTCTTTGGTTCCTGGAGGGGTGCACATCTCTCTGGTTTCTTCTGCTCTGTGGAATTCTTTGCAAGCTAAGTGGATGGTTTTTTGATATTCTGTGGCACACATTTGTGTGCTTAAGGTTCTGCTTGTGTTTTGCCTTATTCTGAGTTGTGGGTTTGCAATTTAGTCTGTATATTTGTTTTTCTGCTCTCAGATAGGAAGTTTTCCTCCAAGGAATTTTAACATTCACTATTATCTACTATTTCCAGTGCTGCTGGCATTTGATTTATAGAGGTCTGCAGATATAGAGGGCGCCGAGTCTTAGTGACTCAGGGTAATCTTTGTACTATCTGCTGTTGGAGTTTTTTTTTTTTTTATAGTGTTTTATACTGACCGCAATAGTATTCTATCCTGTCTTTCCTATATAGCTAGTTTGGCCTCTTTTGCTAAACCTTTTACTCTGCGTGTTTGTTTTTCTTCTCTTGTTTCCCAGTTAATATCTGTGTGGGCTTGCTATTCTTTTGGGGTTCTGCTCTGAGACAAGATAGCTTTTCCTACATCCATCTTTAGGAGCAGTTAGTTCTCTGGCTGTGCAGAGGTGTCTAGGTCTGGTTAGTTACATCCCACAGCTACTTCTAGTTGCGGTGTGTAGTCAGGGATTGCGGTCAGTATAGTCACCAACGACTTCTGTGTTACTCCTGAGTCATCAGTTCATAACACTAATCCCAATGTTGACATTCTCACAACCAGTAGAAGAACCAAGAGCAGAAGAACCACCCATTGTAGCAGAGCCAGAGAACCCTGCAATCGGTGCACCAGCCATTCCTGCTGTGAGATCAAGTAGTCGCAGACTATTACCCAGTTTACCTGTAACACATAGACCCACTCACACTAGTCATACTCCTGAAACACGTAGATCAACCCATGTCAATTTAGGACATCCACCACTCAGATACAGAGAATAAGCGGGGGAGCTGTATTACCAAAGCTGCATTCCCATCACCTCAGCGGCCGACCGCAGCGCTGGTAACCTTATTACCAGGAACCACAGGTGGTGTCACAATAACATTTCCCCCCATCATCATCACCCCCACACCCGCCACTGAGGGTCCAGGGCACAGAACTGGGAACCGGACCAGCCGTGATCCCCACCGAAGTAACCACCTGTCCCGGTATCCGAGTACCCCCTACCCTTTTGACTGGATCATGTAGATCCAGTCGTAGCACACAAGGGCAACCACCATCCAGGTATGGAGAGTGGGCATAATAGAGATGTAATAGGAAGTAAAATGGAAGTAACCTGTAAATAGTAGCAACTCTTGTAAAAATGTAAGCAAATGTATATAGTAGTGTACAGAAGGGTGAAGGGTAGGCCAAAAACAGGTCACATCAGGTACACAACACCAAAAGAGGGGTGAGTGGAGTTGGCGTAAGGAGCTGTCTAGGGAGAGCAAAATCTTGGCCAAAAGGTGACCCCAGGGCCAGGAAGCCAACAGCATTTATGACCGGTAAAGAAGCCTATAGTACCTAGGATTCCTATGCCGAAGCACCCGTAGTAAATGTTGTTGTGTATTCTGAACTTTGAGGCCTACAGAGACTTTTGAAAAACTTTACCCCTTTTTACCTGGAGCGTACAGAGACTTTACTGTATAGACTCTTTGAACAAACATCTTTCCCTGGAACTTTTCCCTTCATTTCCCCTTAAAAGGACCATAGTCACAGGACTGGTTGTGAGAACTAACTTCTTTTTAAGCCTGCGGTGGATGGACTAGCACCGTATGGACTTTTCCTGTTTACGCCATTTTTCAGTGGTTTTTGTACATTTTTGAATTCTTTAAACTCTGTACATACGTTACCTGTTATTACTGTTGAAAATGTTAATTTTTCATGTTTAAAACAAAAATGTCCTCAGTTCAGGAGTATGGATCTAACCTAGGGGGGAATGTGGCACCCTGCATCCACAGGTACCCACAGGCCTTCTTAGAACACAGATAAAAATCCACACCAGGTACACCAGTACAATCAACACCTTCCACCCCAGCACAGTAGGGGGATCTCAACTTCTTGCCCTTAGGCAAGATCCCCTATAAATACTGATGCTGGGGAGGAGTTAGTCAGAGTGTGCAGACGCTAGGAGAATTGTGAATACATCCTGGTGATCGGTGCCATGTTAGGCAAGAACCGGTGACCCTGAACAGCCTTTGAGCAGTCCTGCCAGGCCCAAGAGTGGGGACAGAAGGCAAGGAGAGAAAAGAGGAAGAAAAGTGGTAACCAAGGAGCCAGAATAGGTTCACCCAGTGAAGGTGAAGAGAGAGAGAGTAGCAGAGGCCAACCAAGTTCTACACAGGGCAGGGGATTCAACACGGAGAAAAGAGGACACGGAGGCCTTACACCCACTTGCTGTGGAGATTCAACTGTGTTTCCTGGTCACCCGACAGTGTTCCGGAGTTTTACCTGCTATACCACCAGTAAAAGGTAAAGAGACATTCAACAGCATGTGTGTGCATTCTTCAAGCCCTGTCCCCACTACCCGCAGAGACTATCCCGTTAATCCACATCCTGGCCAAACCCCTGCTCCACTCCTCACAATCATCACTGCCCCGGAGGTTTAGCTCTACCTGTAGGGAGCTGCTCTACCATAGCCGCAATACCACCATCCTCCGGAGGACTGTGGGGGCGCTGGTGTCTAGTCACCTGGTACTACAGGTAGCGTCACGAGACAAAGACTTTATTCCCTTGTATATACCAAAAACACCCCTTTCTTTTAGGCTGTTCCCTGGGGCCACGGTTCTGGGAAGGCCACCTGCGGCATTCCCCGCTTGGAGAGAAAGAGGCCCAGACATCAGAGTTCCCATACCCTGGGGTGCTACACATGCACCAAGTTGGGGTCAGTGTGTTACCTTAATGTTCTTCCTTAGTGTGAGGAGACAATGCAAAGAGTAAATTTACCTAAAACCTACACAGAAAAATAAATGATGACTAACTCCACACAGCAGCAGGACAGGTGTAAATCAGATGGATGAAGTTTAGTGAGGATCACTGAAATAACACACCGATTTACAATCCTATCATCACTATACACACAATACATATAAACCCAGTATACATATATGTACATATATATTTATATATTTGATCTGTTGGATACCCAGGTACAGGGCCAGCTCCAGGTTTTTGTGGGCCCCGGGCGAAACAGTCTCAGTGAGCCTCTTTAACACATAACACGATTCATGAATATAATATGGAAGCTGCGGGCAGTGTATATATAATATAGAGGCTGCAGGGAGGGCTGTATATGTAATGATGAGGCTGTGCAGGGCTGTATATATCATCTGAAGGCTTCTGCTGGGCTGTATATAATATATACAGGAAGTGTCTGTCACCAATGCGTTGCCTTATCCTGCCGCCATCATTGTCATTAAACAATAACTCAACCAATGGGACGTTCAGCAAATTCCACCCAGAGACTGGTCAAAGGTAGGATACACAGGAGATGACAGAGAGGAGAGAGTTAACAGCACTGATTAGGCTTGAATCTTACAGCCCATAGAAGTCCTAAATATGTCAATTATGAGCAGTGTAAAATATAAAAGGGTGGGGGACAAGAGGCGCAATAGTGCCCTATCACTAGTGACACTAATCGTAATGGGGTGGTGCTGAGAAGCCACTCACCTGATGCAGTTGTGATCCCCACAACTGGTTTGAAGGCGTTTAGGAAATATTATTCCAAGCTGCTGCAGGAGCTCCACCGACCACTGAACAGTGGTTTAATCCAGAAAGATGATGGGAGTATAGGTGTATCACGGTCCACGCTGCTCCAGGGCTTAAAAAACTCACCAAAGAGTCAGTCAGATTTCCATCCTTTATTCTCCTTCTCCTACGCGTTTCGGCACCTAGCCTGGCACCTTCATCAGGGATATTACATCAAACAGTAACAGTGGGGTTTTTATAGCCCCAAACTTACAAAAAACAGGGTGTTGTCTGTGTACCTGTGATGTCATTTGCATCATCAAAATGGGAGGATCTCCTCATTTTCCCGCTCTTTTTATAAAAAGCTTAACCAGTATCCAAAGTCACTAAGTTGAATATACATTCTATTCATAAAAAGATTACTTAAATGTCCCTGATAAAGAATTTTTTAAAATAATACATGAAATTGCAAAAATCAGCAATCAAAATATCTTCCTGATGCAAAAAATATAAAAAACTTTGTACATTACTTCATATGGGGTTAGAACCTGAGACTTCCACATCAGTGAGTATATATCCAGGTGATTAGTGGTATACACCACCTGCTCTTTAGATGTCAAAGTTCTGGATATAAGGGATAAAATACTGGAAGAATAGATCATTGCAAATAAAAATCCCATAAATAGACTAGTAAAACCGTAAGAGAAAATAAAAAATAAAGAATAATAATAAAAATGGTCATAAATATTTAAGGAATTGGCATTAATACATAAAATAATTTTTTTAAAGGATTTTTATTAATATACTAGATGGCGGCCCGATTCTAAAGAATCGGGTAGTCTAGAATCCATATATAGTTTATTTACTAATAGTTACGGGAGTGCGGTGAAATGAATTGTGTGTATACAGGCAGCTCTGTGGGTAGCACAGTATGCGGTGGCTCAGTGGTTAGCACAGTATGCGGTGGCTCAGTGGTTAGCACTGCGCGGTGGCTCAGTGGTTAGCAATGCGCGGTGGCTCAGTGGTTAGCAGTGAGTGCGGTAAAAGTGGTCAGCGCAGCGGCGTGGACAGAGTGGTCAGCACACACATACACACACTCCGCTATACACATACACACACAAATCTATATAGATGTAGAGATATATACACACATTAGTTGCATATACACACATGTATATTATATACAAACATATATATATGAGGAGAGCGGAGGCTGGAGGGCAGAGGAGAGAGGAGGCTGGAGGGCAGAGGAGAGCGGAGGCTGGAGGGCAGAGGAGAGCAGAGGCTGGAGGGCAGAGGAGAGCGGAGGCAGGGGAGAGCGGAGACTGGAGGGCAGAGGAGAGCGGAGGCAGGGGAGAGCGGAGGCAGGGGAGAGCGGAGGCAGAGGAGACGCGGAGGCAGAGGAGAGCGGAGGCAGAGGAGAGCGGAGGCAGAGGAGAGCGGAGGCGAGCGGAGGCTGGAGAAGAGCGGAGGCAGAGGAGAGCGGAGGCAGAGGAGAGCGGAGGCTAGAGAAGAGCGGAGGCAGAGGAGAGCGGATGCTGGAGAAGAGCGGAGGCAGAGGAGAGCGGAGGCTGGAGGGCAGAGGGCAGAGGGGAGCGAAAGCTGGAGAGCGGAGGCAGAGGAGAGCGGAGGCAGGGGAGAGCGGAGGCAGGGGAGAACGGAGGCTGGAGGACAGAGGAGAGCGGAGGCAGGGGAGAGCGGAGGCTGGAGGGCAGAGGAGAGCGGAGGCTGGAGGGCAGAGGAGAGCGGAGGCAGGGAGAGAGCAGAGGCTGGAGGGCAGAGGAGAGCGGAGGCAGAGGAGAGCGGAGGCTGGAGGGCAGAGGAGAGCGGAGGCTGGAGGGCAGAGGAGAGCGGAGGCTGGAGGGCAGGGGAGAGCGGAGGCTGGAGGGCATGGGAGAGCGGAGGCTGGAGAAGAGCGGAGGCAGAGGTCAGCGGAGGCCAGAGGAGAGCGGAGGCTGGAGGCCAGAGGAGAGGGGAGGCAGGGGTGGCACAGGAGAGGGGAGGCGGGGGGGCACAGGAGAGGGGAGGCTGGGGGGCACAGGAGAGGGGAGGCTGGGGGGCACAGGAGAGGGGAGGCTGGGGGGCACAGAAGAGGGGAGGCTGGAGGGCACAGGAGAGGGGAGGCTGGGGGGCACAGGAGAGGGGAGGCTGGGGGGCACAGGAGAGAGGAGGCTGGGGGGCACAGGAGAGGGGAGGCTGGAGGGCAGGGGAGAGCGGAGGCAGAGGAGAACGGAGGCTGGAGGGCAGAGGAGAGCGGAGGCAGGGGAGAGCGGAGGCAGGGGATTGTGGAGGCTGGAGAGCGGAGGCAGAGGAGAGCGGAGGCATGGGAGAGCGGAGGCAGAGGAGAGCGGAGGAGAGCGGAGGCTGGAGAAGAGCAGAGGCAGAGGAGAGCGGAGGCAGAGGAGAGCGGATGCTGGAGGGCAGAGGGGAGCGGAGGCTGGAGGGCAGAGGAGAGCAGAGGCAGGGGAGAGCGGAGGCAGAGGAGAGCGGAGGCAGAGGAGAGCGGAGGCTGGAGGGCAGAGGGGAGCGGAGGCTGGAGGGCAGAGGAGAGCGGAGGCAGGTTAGAGCGGAGGCAGGGGAGAGCGGAGGCAGAGGAGAGCAGAGGCTGGAGGGCAGAGGAGAGCGGAGGCAGAGGAGAGCGGAAGCTGGAGGGCAGAGGGGAGCGGAGGCTGGAGGGCAGAGGAGAGCGGAGGCAGGTTAGAGCGGAGGCAGGGGAGAGCGGAGGCAGGGGAGAGCGGAGGCAGAGGAGAGCGGAGGCATAGGAGAGCGGAGGCTGGAGGGCAGAGGAGAGCGGAGGCAGGGGAGAGCGGAGGCAGGAGAAGAGCGGAGGCTGGAGAAGAGCGGAGGCAGGGGAGAGCAGAGGCAGAGGAGAGCGGAGGCTGGAGGCCAGAGGAGAGCGGAGGCTGGAGGCCAGAGGAGAGCGGAGGCTGGAGGGCATGGGAGAGCGGAGGCTGGAGAAGAGCGGAGGCAGAGGACAGCGAAGGCCAGAGGAGAGCGGAGGCTGGAGGCCAGAGGAGAGGGGAGGCAGGGGTGGCACAGGAGAGGGGAGGCGGGGGGGCACAGGAGAGGGGAGGCTGGGGGGGCACAGGAGAGGGGAGGCTGGGGGGCACAGGAGAGGGGAGGCTGGGGGGCACAGGAGAGGGGAGGCTGGGGGGCACAGAAGAGGGGAGGCTGGAGGGCACAGGAGAGGGAGGCTGGGGGGCACAGGAGAGGGGAGGCTGGGGGGCACAGGAGAGAGGAGGCTGGGGGGCACAGGAGAGGGGAGGCTGGAGGGCAGGGGAGAGCGGAGGCAGAGGAGAACGGAGGCTGGAGGGCAGAGGAGAGCGGAGGCAGGGGAGAGCGGAGGCTGGAGAGCGGAGGCAGAGGAGAGCGGAGGCAGGGGAGAGCGGAGGCTGGAGAAGAGCAGAGGCAGAGGAGAGCGGAGGCAGAGGAGAGCGGATGCTGGAGGGCAGAGGAGAGCGGAGGCTGGAGGGCAGAGGTGAGTGGAGGCTGGAGGGCAGAGGAGAGCGGAGGCAGGTTAGAGCGGAGGCAGGGGAGAGCGGAGGCAGAGGAGAGCGGAGGCTGGAGGGCAGAGGGGAGCAGAGGCTGGAGGGCAGAGGAGAGCGGAGGCAGGTTAGAGCGGAGGCAGGGGAGAGCGGAGGCAGAGGAGAGCGGAGGCAGAGGAGAGCGGAGGCTGGAGGGCAGAGGAGAGCGGAGGCTGGAGGGCAGAGGAGAGCGGAGGCTGGAGGGCAGAGGGGAGCGGAGGCAGGTTAGAGCGGAGGCAGGGGAGAGCGGAGGCAGAGGAGAGCGGAGGCATAGGAGAGCGGAGGCTGGAGGGCAGAGGAGAGCGGAGGCTGGAGGGCAGAGGAGAGCGGAGGAAGGGAGAGCAGAGGCAGGGGAGAGCGGAGGCTGGAAGGCAGGGGAGAGCGGAGGCAGGGGAGAGCGGAGGCTGGAGAAGAGCAGAGGCAGAGGAGAGCGGAGGCAGAGGAGAGCGGATGCTGGAGGGCAGAGGAGAGTGGAGGCTGGAGGGCAGAGGGGACGGAGGCTGGAGGGCAGAGGAGAGCGGAGGCAGGTTAGAGCGGAGGCAGGGGAGAGCGGAGGCAGAGGAGAGCGGAGGCAGAGGAGAGCGGAGGCTGGAGGGCAGAGGGGAGCAGAGGCTGGAGGGCAGAGGAGAGCGGAGGCAGGTTAGAGCGGAGGCAGGGAGAGCGGAGGCAGAGGAGAGCGGAGGCAGAGGAGAGCGGAGGCTGGAGGGCAGAGGAGAGCGGAGGCTGGAGGGCAGAGGAGAGCGGAGGCTGGAGGGCAGAGGGGAGCGGAGGCTGGGGAGCGGAGGCTGGAGGGCAGAGGAGAGCGGAGGCAGGTTAGAGCGGAGGCAGGGGAGAGCGGAGGCAGAGGAGAGCGGAGGCATAGGAGAGCGGAGGCTGGAGGGCAGAGGAGAGCGGAGGCTGGAGGGCAGAGGAGAGCGGAGGCAGGGGAGAACGGAGGCAGAGGAGAGCGGAGGAAGGGGAGAGCAGAGGCAGGGGAGAGCGGAGGCTGGAAGCAGGGGAGAGCGGAGGCAGGGGAGAGCGGAGGCTGGAGAAGAGCGGAGGCTGGAGAAGAGCGGAGGCTGGAGGCCAGAGGAGAGCGGAGGCTGGAGGCCAGAGGAGAGTGGAGGCGGGGGGGCACAGGAGAGGGGAGGCTGGGGGGGCACAGGAGAGGGGAGGCTGGGGGGGCACAGGAGAGGGGGAAGGCTGGGGGGGCAGAGGAGAGGGGAGGCTGGGTGGCACAGGAGAGCGGAGGCTGGGGGGCACAGGAGAGGGGAGGCTGGAGGGCACAGGAGAGGGGAGGCTGGAGGGCACAGGAGAGGGATGCTGGAGGGCAGAGGAGAGCGGAGGCAGGGGAGAGCGGAGGCAGAGGAGAGCAAAGGCTGGAGGGCAGAGGAGAGCGGAGGCAGAGGAGAGCGGAGGCAGAGGAGAGCGGAGGCTGGAGGGAAGAGGAGAGCGGAGGCTGGAGGGCAGAGGAGAGCGGAGGATGGAGGCAGAGGAGAGCGGAGGCTGGAGGGCAGAGGAGAGCGGAGGCTGGAGAAGAGCGGAGGCAGAGGAGAGCGGAGGCTGGAGAAGAGCGGAGGCATGGGAGAGCGGAGGCAGTGGAGAGAGGAGGCAGGGGAAGAGCGGAGGCTGGAGGCCAGAGGAGAGCGGAGGCTGGAGGCCAGAGGAGAGCGGAGGCTGGAGGCCAGAGGAGAGCGGAGGCTGGAGGCCAGAGGAGAGCGGAGGCTGGGGGGCAGAGGAGAGCGGAGGCTGGAGGGCAGAGGAGAGCGGAGGCTGGAGAAGAGCGGAGGCAGAGGAGAGCGGAGGCTGGAGAAGAGCGGAGGCATGGGAGAGCGGAGGCAGTGGAGAGAGGAGGCAGGGGAAGAGCGGAGGCTGGAGGCCAGAGGAGAGCGGAGGCTGGAGGCCAGAGGAGAGCGGAGGCTGGAGGCCAGAGGAGAGCGGAGGCTGGGGGGCAGAGGAGAGCGGAGGCTGGGGGGCAGAGGAGAGCGGAGGCTGGGGGGCACAGGAGAGGGGAGGCTGGAGGGGCACAGGAAAGGGGAGGCTGGGGGGGCACAGGAAAGGGGAGGCTGGGGGGGCACAGGAGAGGGGAGGCTGGGGGGGGCACAGGAGAGGGGAGGCTGGGGGGGCACAGGAGAGGGGAGGCTGGAGGGCACAGGAGAGGGGAGGCTGGAGGGCACAGGAGAGGGGAGGCTGGGGGGGGCACAGGAGAGGGGAGGCTGGGGGGGGCACAGGAGAGTGGAGGCTGGGGAGCACAGGAGAGGGGAGGCTTGGGGGGCACAGGAGAGGGGAGGCTGGGGGGCACAGGAGAGGGGAGGCTGGGGGGGCACATGAGAGGGGAGGCTGGGGGGCACAGAAGAGGGGAGGCTGGGGGGCACAGGAAAGGGGAGGCTGGGGGGGCACAGGAGAGGGGAGGCTGGAGGGCACAGGAGAGGGGAGGCTGGGGGGGCACAGGAGAGGGGAGGCTTGGGGGGCACAGGAGAGGGGAGGCCTGGGGGGCACAGGAGAGGGGAGGCTGGGGGGCACAGAAGAGGGGAGGCTGGGGGGGCACAGGAGAGGGGAGGCTGGGGGCACAGGAGAGGGGAGGCTGGGGGGCAGAACACTCACCGGGCTGTCGGCGGTCAGCGGTAGTGCTGGCGGCAGTACCGGAGGCCGCCTACCGGAGTGTGGGCGGGGCTAGCTCCCGGTTGGAGGAGGAGAGTCACCGGGTGTGTGCGGTGAGCGGCCGGACTGCCGGCGAAGGCCGCACATCGGAGGGTGGGCCACGCCGGGCCGGTTCCCGGATGTGGGTGGGCGCACACGGCGGGCTGTGTGCGGGGCCGGAATGGTGGTCCCTGATGGAGGAGGAGAGTGGGCGGTGCCGGCGGAGGCCGCACACCGGAGTGTGGGCCGAGCCGGGGTGGGCCGGTTCCCGGATGTGGGTGGGAGCACACAGGGCTCTGTGTGGGGGGGCGGGTGGCGGGATAGCGGCGAGTGGTGGCGCTTTAGCGCCCACTGCGAGCCGCTATGCAGGTTTGACAGCTCGTGGGTCTGGAACTTCCGGTTCCGGTCTGTGACACAGGGCACAGGCCATCATGGAAGTTGGCCAGATTCACCGGAACGTTTTTTGTAAAGAGAAAAAATATATGAGGAAGAGGATTATGGAGAAAAATAATCCCACTATTGCAACTGGGGAGTAGCTGATGAGAAAAGAACAGGGATTTATCAAGCAGGCGCATCAGGTTCTATTCCCATTCACAACAATTGGTTTATGGTATTTCATAATGATATCAAAAATAATTATAGTTAATTAAAAATAATTAAATACAATTAAAAGCAACTATTAGAGAAAAATGTGTTAGAAATATGCCATAATCCTTTCAAAAATTATATTGGCTGAGAGGTGGCTCAACAGAAAAAACACCTGAATCATTATATATTGACACCCCAGGTTCTATTCCCAACTGGGGCACATAATAGAAAGAGGGGATGGGAAGGCTATAACCAATAAATTTGGCTATATCTACAAGAGGTTCAGAATCTTTCAGAAATATCCTTGTAATAAAAAATGATGAATTTTAAACCTGCAATCTGCAGAGAAGACACAAGAAGGCACTCTATGCAGAATCCCAAAGGAAAATCCCATGGAAAACAAGTATAATGAAACAAGTGTATTACAAAGCTCTCACCACAAGAGGTGCGAAATAGCATTCCATATAACAGAAATTAGGAGCAGCTGATCCATATTAATAAAGATAAAGTAAATAAAATAATAATATCCTTGAATATGTGTATATGTGATAAGTAAATAAATATGTGCAGTCAAGATGTATAAAGACAATTTATAGTGAATGAAATAAAAAATGGATAAAAATAGGTATGAATAAGTTAATATAGTAATATAAGAATAAAACGGTGAGAAATCTTCATAATAAATCTATAAGAAGAATTAATAAAGTGAATTATATATGATTATCTTCCTCTCTGCTAAAATGAATTGGGTATGAGCCCAAACGACTGTATTCTTCAACTAAACCACAAGATGGCGCTCAATTTGGTACCCAGTATAACTTCTGGAGTCAGTTTCCATGGACACAGGCATAGAAAACTGTGTGCTGCAAACTTCCGCCTCCAGGGGCAGCAAAAAGCAGTTCTTGTTGCTAAAATGTGAATCATTGTGAAATGTGAAAGGAAGAAGTTCAGATATCTAATGTGCATCTATATTAAATAAACTAGCTGTGAGCCCGATGCAAATGCATCGGGTGTCTAGAATATGTTTTTTTTTTTTTTTAAAGATTTTTAAATAATAATCGCATCATCAATAGCAATAATATTAGCAATAGCATTATTATTAGCAGTAATAGCAGTATTAATAGCAGTAATAGCATTATTATTAGCATTAATAGCATTATTAATAGCATTTAATAGCATTAATAATACAATTAATAGCATTAATATTAGCATTAATAGCATTAATAGCATTATTAATAGCATTAATAGCATTATTAATAGCATTAATAGTATTAATAATACAATTAATAGCATTAATAGCATTATTAATAGCATTATTAATAGAATTAATAGCATTAATAGTATTATTAATAGCATTAATAGCATTATTAAAAGCATTAAGAGCATTAATAGTATTATTAATAGCATTAATACCATTATTAATAGCATTAATAGCATTAATAGCATTATTAATAGCATTAATAGCATTAATAGCATTATTAATAGCATTATTAGCAATATTATTAGCATTAATAGCATTTTGAATAGCATAAATAGCATGATTATTAGCCTTAATAGCATTATTAATAGCGTTAATATGATTATTACTAGCATTATTAGCATTAATATTAGCATTAATAGCATAATTATTAGCATTAATAGCATTATTATTAGCAGTAATAGCATTATTATTAGCATTAATAGCATTATTAATAGCATTAATAGCATTAATAGTATTATTAATAGCATTAATAGCATTATTAATAGCATTAATAGCATTAATAATACAATTAATAGCATTAATAGCATTATTAATAGCATTATTAATAGAATTATTGCATTTAATAGTATTATTAATAGCATTAATAGCATTCTTAAAAGCATTAAGAGCATTAATAGTATTATTAATAGCATTAATACCATTATTAATAGCATTAATACCATTATTAGCATTATTAATAGCATTAATAGCATTATTAATAGCATTAATAGATATATTATTAGCATTAATAGCATTTTCAATAGCATAAATAGCATGATTATTAGCCTTAATAGCATTATTAATAGCGTTAATATGATTATTATTAGCATTATTAGCATTAATATTAGCATTAATAGCATAATTATTAGCATTAATAGCATTATTATTAGCAGTAGTAATAGAATTATTATTAGCATTAATAGCATTATTAATAGCATTAATAGCATTAATAATACAATTAATAGCATTAATATTAGCATTAATAGCATTAATAGCATTATTAATAGCACTAATAGCATTAATAATACAATTAATAGCATTATAGCATTATTAATAGCATTAATAGCATTATTAATAGTATTATTAATAGCATTAATAGCATGAATAATTACAATTAATAGCATTAATAGCATTATTAATAGCATTAATAGCATTATTAATAGAATTAATAGCATTAATAGTATTATTAATAGCATTATTAATAGCATGAATAGCATTAATAGTATTATTAATATCAGTAATAGCATTATTAATAGCATTAATAGCATTATTAATAGCATTAATAGCATTATTAATAGCATTAATAGCATTAATAGTATTATTAATAGCATTAATAGCATTATTAATATCATTAATAGCATTAATAATACAATTAATAGCATTAATAGCATTATTAATAGAATTTTGAATAGCATAAATAGCATGATTATTAGCCTTAATAGCAATTATTAATAGCGTTAATATGATTATTATTAGCATTATTAGCATTAATATTAGCATTAATAGCATAATTATTAGCATTAATAGCATTATTATTAGCAGTAATAGCATTATTATTAGCATTAATAGCATTATTAATAGCATTAATTATGCATTAATAATACAAATAATAGCATTAAATTAGCATTAATAGCAGTAATAGCATTATTATAGCATTAATAGCATTATCAATATCATTAATAGCATTAATAATACATTAATAGCATTAATAGCATTATTAATAGAATTAATAGCATTATTAATAGCATTAATAGCATTAATATTAATATTAATAGCATTAATTGAATACTTTTTGGGGGGGTGTTGAATACTTTTTGGGGGGTGTTGAATACTTTTTGGGGGGATGAATACTTTTTGGGGGGTGTTGAATACTTTTTGGGGGGGTTGAATACTTTTTTGGGGGGGTTGAATACTTTTTGGGGGGTGTTGAATACTTTTTTGGGGGGTTGAATACTTTTTGGGGGGTGTTGAATACTTTTTGGGGGGTGTTGAATACTTATTGGGGGGTGTTGAATACTTTTTGGGGGGGTTGAATACTTTTTGGGGTTAATGTAATTAATATATTAATTTTTATATTTTTTTTATTTATTTATTTATTTTTTTTATGTTTTATTTTATTGTTTATTATTTATATTATTTATTTATTTTTTTTTTAGTATTTATATTATTATTAAATTTAAAAAACCGCACTTGCCGCACCTGCCGCAAGTCCCCCTATACTTTCTATGGGGATTACCGCAACCGCGCCGCAACCGTTACACTTGCGGCGCGGTTGCGGTAATCCCCATAGAAAGTATAGGGGGACTTGCGGCAGGTGCGGCGGCTGAGGTAGCGACTCGCAATGGCCTCGCGGCCATTGCTCGCGCTACACAGCGACTCGCAATGGATCCCCATAAAAAGTATAGGGGGACTTGCGGCAGGTGCGGCGGCTGAGGTAGCGACTCGCAATGGCCTCGCGGCCATTGCTCACGTTACACAGCGACTCGCAATGGATCCCCATAAAAAGTATAGGGGGACTTGCGGCAGGTGCGGCTGCTGAGGTAGCGACTCGCAATGGCCTCGCGGCCATTGCTCTCGCTACCTCAGCAGTAAATCGCTAAGTTTGTGGCCGAGCCTCTGGTTCTATTTTCGGCCAGCGACTTGCAATGGCCGCTTAGTGACAAAGCCACGGCGATTTCGGGGTCCGACACGATTTTGCCTACGGCAATTATAGAGTAGATAATGATAGAATAAATAAATAAATAAATAAATAACCAATGAATTAATAAAAGTTGATGATGTTACTGTCCTTGTTGTCAGGGATCTCTAATCTACAAAGCTTATTTTCACTTTCTTTCTTCTTTCCTTTTCCTCATTTTCCTCTTTTTTTCTTTTGCCTCCTACAGTGTTGAAAAACTTTGTTATCTCCTGGTTTACATTTTTTGCTGCTGCAAAAAAAGGAACCAGTCCATTATTCTGATTTTTTGAGTTATCTAGGATTACTCTTTGGTTATTGGAAATATCGATCAAACCATGTGTGTTATCCATGTCACACATGAT
Source organism: Allobates femoralis (assembly GCA_033576535.1). Classification (NCBI taxonomy): domain Eukaryota; kingdom Metazoa; phylum Chordata; class Amphibia; order Anura; family Aromobatidae; genus Allobates; species Allobates femoralis. The sequence continues at coordinate 363,731,746 of JARQOC010000005.1, read as the reverse complement.
CAGATCCTTTCCATTTTCTTTGGGATTTATTGGCTGTTCAGGCTTTTTGTAGATTAGAGATCCCTGACAAAAAGGACAGTAACATCATCAACTTATCACAATATGTACCCACATATGAGGAAATATCACTACTGAACAAAGGTCTACTATTTTGTCCCTCCAATGAACCTGATAACTTTGACTTATTTATTGATGTACATAGATTCATACGCAGACTTACCTTGAAGAGGCATTTTGCATTAGAAGCTAATAAGGATGGTACAGACTCCTATGGTACTAATAGTGATGATAAGTCTGATTTGTTCAAAACCAAGTCCAGCTTTTATCGGGACATACTAAAAAGAATGAAGAAAAGGAATAAATAAAAAGAATGAAGATAATAATTTATTACAGAAACATTATGTAGATGTATAAAAGGTTTCTTGGGTATCTTAGATATGGAATGAACACATATCCCATATAACCAGGTGTATATTATGTTAGCTGAGCATTTCAGGTGTGGAATGAAGATGGAATATCAGTAGATAATAAGAAAATGAACACATATCCCATATAACCAGGTGTATATTATGTTACCTGAGCATTTCAGGTGTGGAATGAAGATGGAATATCAGTAGATAATAAGAAAATGAACACATAGCCCATATAATCAGGTGTATATTATGTTACCTGAGCATTTTAGGTGTGGAATGAAGATGAAATATCATTAGATAATAAGAAAATGAACACATATGCCCCATAACCAGGTGTATATTATGTTACCTGAGCATTTTAGATGTGTAATGAAGATGGAATATCAGTAGATAATAAGAAAATGAACACATATCCCATATAACCAGGTGTATATTATGTTACCTGAGCATTTCAGGTGTGGAATGAAGATGGAATATCAGTAGATAATAAGAAAATGAACACATAGCCCATATAATCAGGTGTATATTATGTTACCTGAGCATTTTAGGTGTGGAATGAAGATGAAATATCATTAGATAATAAGAAAATGAACACATATGCCCCATAACCAGGTGTATATTATGTTACCTGAGCATTTTAGATGTGTAATGAAGATGGAATATCAATAGATAATAGGAAAATGAACACATATCCCATATAACCAGGTGTATATTATGTTACCTGAGCATTTTAGGTGTGGAATGAAGATGGAATATCAGTAGATAATAAGAAAATGAACACATAGCCCATATAACCAGGTGTATATTATGTTACCTGAGCATTTTAGGTGTGTAATGAAGATGGAATATCAGTAGATAATAGGAAAATGAACACATATGCCCCATAACCAGGTGTATATTATGTTACCTGAGCATTTTAGGTGTGGAATGAACGTGAAATATTTGTAGATAATAGGAAAATGAACACATATCCCATATAACCAGGTGTATATTATGTTACCTGAGCATTTTAGGTGTGGAATGAAGATGGAATATCAGTAGATAATAGGAAAATGAACACATATCCCATATAAGCAGGTGTATATTATGTTACCTGAGCATTTTAGGTGTGGAATGAAGATGGAATCTATGTAGATAATAGAAGAATGGACACATATCCCATATAACCAGGTGTATATTATGTCTCCTGAGCATTTTAGGTGTGGAATGAAGATGGAATATATGTAGATAATAGAAGAATGGACACATATCTCATATAACCAGGTGTTATATTATGTTACCTGAGCATTATATGTGTGGAATGAAGATGAAATATCAGTAGATAATAGGAAAATGAACACATATCCCATAAAACAAGGTGTATATTATGTTACTGAGCATTTTAGGTGTGGAATAAAGATGAAATATCTAATATATAAAACCACAAGCGATTTGTGACGTCAGTTCCGTCACTTTGCACACACTTCCGTAACTTTGTCCCAAGGTACACCCGCTCAGGGTGGACCAAGATGGCCGCCCTAAGCGGGACGACCGTGGTGAGCCAGCCGGGAGATGACCGCCGTTAGCTGGTCGTCTCCCGGCTGGCGACCCGCTGCCCGGAGCTCAGCCGCGGCGCTCCCCGGCACGGAGCTCCGCGGCGAGGCCGCCGGGAGATAACCGTGCGCGAGCCGCCTCTCTGATTGGTTGGCGCCAGTGGCGAGCGACCAATCAGAAGAGCACCGCGAGACACGCACCCATAATTCCAACATGAAGCCTTCCCGCCGGATTTCAAATATGGCACCATGTTTCGCGGCGCGATTCTGATTAGTCGGCGCCAGGCGCGAGCGACCAGTCAGAATAGCGGACGGGGCACGGCACCATGTTTAAAATCCAAATTTCCCGCTGGATTTCTTATATGCCGCCGTGTTTTGCGACGGCCTTCTGATTGGTCGCCGCGAGCGATCGCCGACCAATCACAAGATCGCCGTAAAACACAGCGCCATATTTTAAATCCAGCGGGAAATTTAGATTTTAAACATGGCACCGTGCCCCGCCCCGCTATTCTGATTGGTCGCTCGCGCCTGGCGCTGACCAATCAGAATCGCGCCGCGAAACATGGTGCCATATTTGAAATCCGGCAGGAAGGTTTCATGTTGGAATTATGGGTGCGTGTATCGCGGCGCTCTTCTGATTGGTCGGCGCCAGCGGCGAGCGACCAATCAGAGGGGCGGCTCGCGCACGGCTGCAAATTTGAAAGTGAATGGGCCCCTACGATGGCGGAGCTCCGACGACCATATCGCTTGCCGGGAGATGACCTGCGTCCGCTGCCCCGGCACCCTACTCTCGCCCCCCTTTTTATAAGCCCTGCCGCTCACTGCCCACAGCCGGTCACTTTCCTCCTCCATCCGGGAGCCAACCCCGCCCACACTCCGGTCCGGTGTGCGGCCTCCGGCATCGCCGCTCACCCCACACAGAACGGTCAGTGGCCTCTGTGCCCTCCAGCCTCCCCTGGCCTCTGTGCCCTCCAGCCTCCCCTGGCCTCTGTGCCCTCCAGCCTCCCTGGCCTCTGTGCCCTCCAGCCTCCCCTGGCCTCTGTGCCCTCCAGCCTCCCCTGGCCTCCGTGCCCTCCAGCCTCCCCTCTCCTCACCCCTCCAGCCTCCGCTCTCCGCACCCCTCCAGCCTCCGCTCTCCTCACCCCTCCTCACCCCTCCAGCCTCCGCTCTTCTCACCCCTCCTGCCTCAGCTCTCCTCACCCCTCCTCACCCCTCCAGCCTCAGCTCTCCTCACCCCTCCAGCCTCCGCTCTCCTCACCCCTCCGCACTCCTCCAGCCTCCGCTCTCCTCACCCCTCCTCACCCCTCCAGTCTTCGCTCTCCTCACCCCTCCTCACCCCTCCAGCCTCCGCTCTCCTCACCTCTCCAGCCTCAGCTCTCCTCACCCCTCCTCACCCCTCCAGCCTCCGCTCTCCTCACCCCTCCATATGCAATGTACAGTATGTGTATATATGTGTGTATGTAATATAATTTGTAAATGATGTGTGTGTATGTATATATATATTTCTACATGTTTAGAGATTTGCATGTGTCTACATATAATGTGTGTGTATCTAATATATTAAAGACCAAGGCACTTCCGTCACTTTGTCCGCACACACACACACACTCCGCTATACTTACCACCGGCCCAGCGTCCGCCGCCTGGATCCTCAGTCGACATGTCGCCACCCCCGAACTACTGGATCCAATATGGCGTCCAGGAAGACTCGCCAAACTTCCCGGACGCCATATTGGATACAGTTGTCCGGGGCCACCAACATACTTTGTCCAAGATGGCGTCCGGGAAGTCTCGGCACACTTCCCAGACGCCATATTGGACCCAGTCGTCTGGGGGGCGGCGACATGTCGACTCCGGATCCAGGCGGCGGGGAAGATGCAGGGCCGGTGGTAACTATACCGGAGTGTGTGTGTGTATGTGTGTGCTGACTACTCTGTCCATGGCGCTGCGCTGACCACTCTGCCCACGCCGCTGCGCTGACCACTCTGCCCACGCCGAAGCGCTGACCACTCTGCCCACGCCGCTGCGCTGACCACTCTGCCCACGCCGCTGCGCTGACCACTCTGCCCACGCCGCTGCGCTGACCACTCTGCCCACGCCGCTGCACTGACCACTCTGCATACGGCGCTGCGCTGACCACGCTGCCCACCGCGCTGCGCTGTCCATGCTGCCCACAGTGCTGCGCTGACCACTCTGCCCACGCCGCTGCGCTGACCACTCTGCCCACGCCGCTGCGCTGACCACTCTGCCCACGCCGCTGCGCTGACCACTCTACCCACGCCGCTGCGCTGACCACTCTGCCCACGGTGCTTTGCTGACCACTCTGCCCACGGCGCTGCGCTGACCACTCTCACCGCACTCACTGCTAACCACTGAGCCACCGCACTCACTGCAAACCACTGAGCCACCGCACTCACTGCTAACCACTGAGCCACCGCACTCACTGCTAACCACTGAGCCACCGCACTCACTGCTAACCACTGAGCCACCGTGCAGTGCTAACCACTGAGCCACCGTGCAGTGCTAACCACTGAGCCACCACACAGTGCTAAGCACTGAGCCACCGTGCAGTGCTAAGCACTGAGCCACCGTGTACTGCTAACCACTGAGCCACAGCACTGTGGTAACCACTGAGCCACCGCGCAGTGCTAACCACTGAGACACCGTGCAGTGCTAACCACTAAGCCACCGCGCAGTGCTAACCACTAAGCCACCGCGCAGTGCTAACCACTCAGCCACCGTATACTCTGCTACCCACTGAGCCACCTGTATACACACAATTCATTTTACCGCACTCCCCTAACTATTACTAAATAAACTATATATGGATTCTAGACAACCCGATTCTTTAGAATCGGGCCGCCATCTAGTCTACATATATTCCATCTTCATTCCACACCTAAAATGTTCAGGTAACATAATATACATCTGGTTATATGGGATATGTGTTCATTTTCCTATTATCTACTGATATTTCACATTCATTCCACACCTAAAATGCTCAGGTAACATACAATACACCTGGTTATATGGGATATATGTTCATTCTCCTATTATCTACTGATATTTCCTCTTCATTCCACACCTAAAATGCTCAGGTAACATAAGATACACCTGGTTATATGGGATATGTGTTCATTCTTCTATTATCTACAGATATTTCACGTTCATTCCACACCTAAAATGCTCAGGTAACATAATATACACCTGGTTATATGGGATATATGTTCATTTTCCTATTATCTACAAATATTTCACCTTCATTCCACACCTATAATGCTCAGGTAACATAATATACACCTGGTTATATGGGATATGTGTTCATTTTCTTATTTTCTACTGATATTTCACATTCATTCCACACCTATAATGCTCAGGTAACATCATATACACCTGGTTATATGGGATATGTGTTCATTTTCCTATTATCTACAAATATTTCACCTTCATTCCACACCTATAATGCTCAGGTAACATAATATACACCTGGTTATCTGGGATATGTGTTCATTTTCTTATTTTCTACTGATATTTCACATTCATTCCACACCTAAAATGCTCAGGTAACATAATATACACCTGGTTATATGGGATATATGTTCATTTTCCTATTATCTACTGATATTTCACGTTCATTCCACACCTAAAATGCTCAGGTAACATAATATACACCTGGTTATATGGGATATATGTTCATTTTCCTATTATCTACAAATATTTCACGTTCATTCCACACCTAAAATGTTCAGGTAACATCATATACACCTGGTTATATGGGATATGTGTTCATTTTCCTATTATCTACTGATATTTCACATTCATTCCACACCTAAAATGCTCAGGTAACATACAATACACCTGGTTATATGGGATATATGTTCATTCTCCTATTATCTACTGATATTTCCTCTTCATTCCACACCTAAAATGCTCAGGTAACATAAGATACACCTGGTTATATGGGATATGTGTTCATTCTTCTATTATCTACAGATATTTCACGTTCATTCCACACCTAAAATGCTCAGGTAACATAATATACACCTGGTTATATGGGATATATGTTCATTTTCCTATTATCTACAAATATTTCACCTTCATTCCACACCTATAATGCTCAGGTAACATAATATACACCTGGTTATCTGGGATATGTGTTCATTTTCTTATTTTCTACTGATATTTCACATTCATTCCACACCTAAAATGCTCAGGTAACATAATATACACCTGGTTATATGGGATATATGTTCATTTTCCTATTATCTACTGATATTTCACGTTCAATTCCACACCTAAAATGCTCAGGTAACATAATATACACCTGGTTATATGGGATATATGTTCATTTTCCTATTATCTACAAATATTTCACGTTCATTCCACACCTAAAATGCTCAGGTAACATCATATACACCTGGTTATATGGGATATGTGTTCATTTTCCTATTATCTACAAATATTTCACCTTCATTCCACACCTATAATGCTCAGGTAACATAATATACACCTGGTTATCTGGGATATGTGTTCATTTTCTTATTTTCTACTGATATTTCACATTCATTCCACACCTAAAATGCTCAGGTAACATAATATACACCTGGTTATATGGGATATATGTTCATTTTCCTATTATCTACTGATATTTCACGTTCATTCCACACCTAAAATGCTCAGGTAACATAATATACACCTGGTTATATGGGATATATGTTCATTTTCCTATTATCTACAAATATTTCACGTTCATTCCACACCTAAAATGCTCAGGTAACATAATATACACCTGGTTATATGGGATATGTGTTCATTCTTCTATTAACTACTGATATTCCATCTTCATTCCACACCTATAATGCTCAGGTAACATAATATACACCTGGTTATATGGGATATGTGTTCATTTTCCTATTAATTACTGATATTCCATCTTCATTCCACACCTATAATGCTCAGGTAACATAATATACACCTGGTTATATGGGATATGTGTTCATTTTCCTATTATCTACAGATATTTCACATTCATTCCACACCTAAAATGCTCAGGTAACATAATATACACCTGGTTATATGGGATATGTGTTCATTTTCCTATTATCTACTGATATTTCATCTTCATTCCACACCTAAAATGCTCAGGTAACATAATATACACCTGGTTATATGGGATATGTGTTCATTCCATGTCTAAGATACCCAAGAAACCTTTTATACATCTACATAATGTTTCTGTAATAAATTATTATCTTCATTCTTTTTATTTATTCCTTTTCTTCATTCTTTTTAGTATGTCCCCTTCATACACACATACATATACATCCATGGTTATATACACATCCACACTTATAATAATATTTATTCATTTATACAAACTCATATACATACAAGTACACACACATATGCACAGACCCATAAAAATAGATACAGTAAACACACACATACATACACACACATGCAAACACATATACACAAATAAATATGCTCACATAAATACATACACATAAATACACATACATGTACACATAATTTCACACATACACACACCCAGGGCTGGCTCCAGGTTTCTGTGGGCCCCTGGCGAAAGAGTCTCAGTGGGCCCTTTAAACCCATAATGATTTCATATATATACAGTATATAGATATATACTGTGAACCGTAATACATATATATATATACACTCCCCACAAACATAATCCGTCTCTGAACCTGTCTTCCCCTGTGCACTGGGTCTCCATGCCTTATGCCTGTCTCCCCACTGTGCGCTGTCTCTCCCCTGTATGATGTTTCTTCCCCATGTGTGGTGTTTTCCCTCTCAGTGTCTGTCTCCCCCTTGTACACTGTCTCTCTCCCCCATCTCCTTCCTTTCTGTGCACTCGCTAGCTCTCTTTTTCTCTCTATCTCCCTCTCTCCCAGAAACATTAATTTGGTAGCACCAGACACTCACTGCGGAGCCCTGACCGGACACACACTGCGGAGCCCCTACCGCGGACACACTGCGGAGCCCTGACCCCTGACCGGACACACACAGTGGACACAGCAGAGCTCTGCTGTGCCCTCTGCTGTGGGTCCCTGGGCACTGTGTATTTGTTCCTGTTCTGAAATGGGGGCCCATCATACATCAGCACATCAGGCAGTATCACACACAAGCTTAGATACAGCAGTTGTTAACACACATAGCAGGCTTACATACATTAGCACATCAAGCAGTATCACACATGATTAATTTAGATACAGCAGTTCATCAGTCATTATCACAAATAATAGGCTTAGATACAATAGAACATCAGTCAGTATTATACATAGCAGGCTTAAATACAGCAGTTCATCAGTCATCATCACACATAATAGGCTTAGATACATTGGAACATCACTCAATATCATGCATAGCAGGCTTAGCTTAGGTCAGGAATTGTCACACATGGTAGTCTTGGAAACAGGGTTAAGTAGTATCACACATGATAGGTTTAGATACATTAGTAGTACTTGGACAGCAGTTCATCACTCCTGTGTGCTGCTGCTGCGGCCCTGCCCTCCTGCTCTCCCTGCTGCTCTCCCTCCCGTTCTGCTTTCTAACCTGTGTCGGAGAAGGCGATATCCATCAGATCGGACAGTCACTATGCCTGAGCCGGGAGCTGAGCTCTCTATGATCTCCTGACCTGCACTTCCTGCCGGAGACCATAGAGTTCCCGCTCAGTGCAGATCGGCATAGTGACTGTCAGACAGGCTAGGAGGCAGAGAGGGAGGGGGTCCGCAGCAGCACACAGGGGGCTCCAGGAGGCCAACTGTCAGGGGCACACATTCATTGCCCAATGGCCCACGGCCACTGGAAAATACAGGACAGGAGACGCTGTTCTGTGGCAGATGGCTTGGGCCCCCCAGGCAGCTCTGGGCCCCGGCACTTGCCCGGGTACGCCGGGTGCTGACGCCGGCCCTGCACACACCTATACACTGACACATACACACATGAATACACACATTGTGAGGTACCGCCCCTGGAGAACCCACTTGGCAGTATAATTAACACCAACTACAATGTGTAACTTAACATAAACAGCGAGTTTATTAATTTTTTCATCATGAACACCTTATTACATTTCATATTATTCAAATATTTAGAAGAGGAGATTGGACCCGTGGAAACCTAAGCACATGCGCCCGTCGTCCTCCCCGCACCTCCCTCCCCACTACTTAAACGTATGTAACCTACACTTTCTAACAAAGTGAGGGTACCTTTACACGCCGCTACTGGCGGGTGGATGCACTGCAACCAGTAAGTTACCTGTAGCCACCCAAGAAATGTAGCCACGTGTAAAGGGGCCCTTATGGATTAAAGAAACCTTCTATTAATGGTGAGTGCCGTCTCCTCTTCTAAATATTTGACTAAAGCTCTGTTCTGACTTGTGCAACACCTGACTGCAGGGAGCTGAGACCAGCCTAAAATTAAATCTAGCCCTCTAGTGCCCAGTTTCCTCCCTTTTGATTGACATTTCTTATTATACACTTTACACTTTTGAACTACATATTCAACGGGACCATATCCGACCTATCAGTCGGTCCCAATGGCGGGTTTGGCCGCCTAGCCTTTTCACAGGGATCATTCCCCATCCAATTACAGGGAATCTCTACCTACTGCAGGGAGCTCAACCCGTTATCCCATGGATACCTCATGCATGGCCTTTCTGCATCCACCATCATGAGTCACCCATAATATACTTCACAACCATCACCCAGGGTACTTGTGATCCATCACATACATCAACAGAACATTAAGGAGTCCCCCATCTACCCTTACAGACTACTTAGTCTGGTTCTAATGGCGGTTACGGCCGCCTGGCCTTCCTTCACACTTGGACACATCATATGGTACTTTGCAATCACCACACATTGCTCTCTTTCGGCCACTCATTGGTCTCATCAACCTCTCAGATCTTAACGCACTGTGCATCGGTTCAGTCTTATAGCACTCACACTCAGTGAAACAGGCTCATGTGAACAGACACCTGTGCTGCAAACCCATGTGATGTATATCGGCCATGGGTCACATGCCATTACACAGCACCACAACATATATACACACTCATAAATACACACACATATACACACATACATACATGCAAACACATATACAAACATAAATAAATACACAAATACCCACACACATGCACACATAAATACACATACATATACACATAATTACACATATATACCGTCGAACACTAGGGACCGGGGTACTCGAGACCAGGTCTATACTGTCTCATGGGGGATGTCAGGGTGCCAGGCCCGATCCCGTAATCCCAGATGCGGCAAGTAATGGGAGGTATTTACAGGGGATTTGTCGTGACGCCACCTAGGGTATGTGGTTAGTAGAACCACCGCTGCCGTATTCCTGCTGGGATGGTGACTTATGGCAGCGTGCATGGTAAGCCCTCCTTGGATAAGGCTGAGGGTCCCCAGGGCAGGTGTAGTGTTCATGGAGGGCCCTGGTGAGGGATTGTGCTCTGTGAAAGTCACTTACTTCGCTGCTGCAGCTTCTCCAGCCAGTATGTGTGGAAAGCAGTCTCCGGCTCTTCAGGTGGGACTCTGCTGCGACGATGGAAGGAAACAGTCTCAGGCAGTGGTGAGCTTACCGGGTACTTTACTTAAGGTTCTTTAGCAGCAGTTTACAACAGTTTACAAGTTACAGTTCTCACACTTTATCCCTGCTCCGGGTAACTGGGTTATGCAGCTCAGGCAGCTCCTCTGCGTTGCTTTCCTCAAGTCCTTTCAGGCCCTTTTGTCTTTCTCTGTTTCGTCACCCACGGGTTTGGTCTGGCCTTCATGGGCTCTTGTGTGATGCTTCCCTCTCTGTCAGGGTCACTAGCCCTAGTCTGATGGCTGTGTTCCTAGACTGTGGTGGTAAGTAGGCTGCAGGTCATGGAGTACCTGCCTCGCGCCAGTGTGTCTCGTGATTAGTGTCTGAGAGTGCCCCCGGTCACCTCTACAGAGCCAGCTCTCTGGCTGTAGCGGCCTAGCCTCCAGTGTCACAGGGATCACTAGGCTCCCTCTTCCTCACTGTCTCTCAGCTTCAGGGTTCCTCCGGTCAGTTAAGGTGTATGTGGCTGCCGGGCCCTTGTCCTCCCACCTTTCCTCAGTCAAGCTGTGGGGTGTATAGGCTTCTGGCTTTTCCCTCGCCTCCGGCTATGGAGCGAGCTTTCTCTCCTAGGAATATAGCCTCTAGGATTTTTATCTTCGATGCCACCCACTTGGTCAGTGCTGCTCTACGCTCCACCCACACTACTCTTAAACCCCGCTACCCCTTGCCTAACCTAGAGTCCTAGGTGTAGGGTTGGTGTATGTACCTGTGTGGGTGTTTTTCTGACAACCGTCTCTACCTTACCTGGCTGCAGTTCACCCTGTGACCGGCCTGTTAGCAGGGGCGCCACAATACACTCACAAATGCATACACATATACACACAAATATACACATACACAAACACATATACACACACACAAATACGCACATATCTACTGTATAATCGTCTAATTCTGTCTTTGTCTGTAAAGGAAATCCTGCGTTGCTGATTGGTCGCGCCAGCCGCCCGCCGCGATCAATCAGCGACAGGCGCAGTCCGGCTGCAAATTGGCGGGAGATTTCACTGATTAGGCGCGTCCGTCCGGCCACTTCATAAATAAACTACATACATATTCTAGAATACTTGATGCAATAGAATTGGGCCACCATCTAGTATAGTATAATGCAGCCTCATAGTCCTCTCTACAGTATAATGCCAGCTCAGCCCTTCGTATAGCATAATTGTCATGTGCTTAGTTGGCGCTGACCTTGCTGGATGCTGCTGTGTATGTGTCTGTCTTTAAGAGCTGCATGGTTGATAGATGTAGCTCAAAAACAAGTCACTAGATTTGCGACACACGTGACCAGCGCACGTTTATTGCGTCACACCGCAAACAGTGGGGGCCAATAGAAGGTTGCGCTATGTGTGATGTCAGTGCGCCACTAATGAGAGGGTCACATGGGGATATGACGTGGCGGCAACAGATTGGGTGATGAGGGAGATAAAAAAAACCTAGCTTATACGCCCCCGTAAGAAGCGGGTTGCGAAACAGCTATAGGGAAGGAGGAACCACAGACGCTGACAGAGAAAATAACCAGGTATGAACCTTGTCCACAGGGGAAAACTATTAGTCTGTATATTGCATGAGAATCATTGTAGATGAGGATTAAGGCGGTGTGCAGCCATAGCATAGTGTTTGTTTGAATTGTAATTTATTCCCTAGATATTGTGGTCTGAATGAGCTAATTGATGTGGTCTGTATCATCAGTGGATATACTATCATTCCCAGGGGTGAACCTAGCCTCTGTGCTGCCTGAGGCGAACTGCAAAATGGCGCCCCCCCCCCCCCACCCCAGAAAGTCTTTTTTCAATTGGTAGAAATAAATCTAGTTTGCACAGATTTATATCTACCCTGTAAAATGAAATGAGGACAATAGTGGATATTTTAATTTAGAGAAATAGAAAAAAAGTTGTTCAAACACATGTATGTCAGCGCCATCACACACATACAAGGACCACACGGACGAATCCAGAACAAGGGTCATTAATGGTAATGGCAGGATTGGCTCAACCATACAGACACACAATGGCTGGCAGAGCGATGGTCCTGTAGGCAGACACAGTCCTGCAACCTGAAGCGTGCGGAGCATGTGAGCCGGTATCAAAGGTGAGAATACAAGCTTTGACATATATGTACTTCAAAAGGTAGTGAAGGGGTTAAATTACACTATATATACATGTATACATCACAGATATACTGGACAACACACGCTCATTACATACACATCATATACTCACACAGACACACACATCATACATGTCTTAGTTATATAACAGATGCTCAGCAGGTACACATCATATACACAGCATATGGATGCTGCAGAAGTGTATATACACACACTTCACTCAAAAGATATCTAAACACACACACACACAAAGCAACTCATACACAGCTCCCACACAAAACTCACACACAGACACGCAGCTCATACACACAACTCACACACACAGACACGCAACTCACACACAGACACAACACACAGTTCACACACGCAACTCAGACACAGCTCACACTCAGACACAGCTCACACACAGCTCACACACAGACACACAGCTCACACAACTCCCACACACAGACACGCAACTCACAGACACAACACACACAGTTCACACACACAACTCACACACAGCTCACACACAGACACGCAACTCAGACACAGCTCACACTCAGACACAGCTCACACACAGACACACAGCTCACACACACACAACTCCCACACACAGACACGCAACTCACAGACACAACACACACAGTTCACACACAACTCACACACACAACTCACACACACAGCTCACACACAGCTCACACACACACAACTCACACACAGCTCACACACAGACACGCAACTCACACAGACACGCAACTCACACACAGCTCACACTCAGAGACAGCTCACACTCAGAGACAGCTCACACTCAGAGACAGCTCACATTCAGAGACAGCTCACACTCAGAGACAGCTCACACACACATGCAACTCACACACACACAGCTCACACAACACACACAACACACACAACACACACAGCTCACACAACACACACAGCTCACACAACACACACAGCTCACACAACACACACAACACACACAGCTCACACAACACACACAGCTCACACAACACACAGCTCACACAACACACAGCTCACACAACACACACACACACAGCTCACACAACACACACAGCTCACACAAATCTCATACAAATCTCACACACAGATTATACAGATACCTCACACAGTCCTCTGTGCTGTTTGTACATGTGCAGCTTCACATGCTCACAGTCCCTGGGCCCCAGCCCCCAGGTCCCAGCCCCCTCACTCCCTGTCACCTTGTGACCTGGAGCTTCTTATCATCGGTATCTCAGCACAGGAGGCTGCTCTCTGATCTTTGTCGGCTCTCACTTCTTCCCGCGCCGTGCAGGAGAACATGAGCACCCCCTGCAGATGCCGCCCCTTCCTTCACCAGCAGGTGGCGCCGCCTGAATCAGGCCACTCACATTGCCTCATCATTGATTCGGCCCTGATCATTCCCCTGTAAGTGTTGATATGTACGCTGGTATATGTTAATTACTTTGAAGATCTTATTTTCATGATACATGAGGACAATGGATGGAATACTATGGAGTTATAATTAATCTGGTCAGTTTCTGATGTGTTTCCCCGGAAGGAATGCTCTAATGTTTTTAATATTTTTATTGTGAATTAATAAAGGATAATTAAATTAATTATCTGTAGTAAGAATCTTTCCTGAGATTAGGAAAAAACACCTGATCTTTTTATGTGATGGTTGATAGTTGTGAAGGTCCTGGACCTTCTGTGTTGTGCTCCAGAACTGCATTCACTATGAGGTTCGGCTGCTGGTTGAGGGGTTAATGTGTGACTCACCTGGGCTCCCCCTGGCTTTTAAGTAACCTTTCCTTCCACCAGGTGGTGCTGCTGATAGAGTTTCACTCTATGCCTGGAAGCCATGCTGTGCTGACCTGTGTGTTTGTGTGGTTGATGTCCTTTCCTTTGGAGTTGCTGTATCCCAGTTCTGTGGAGGGAGGTGAGGGGGGGAATAGCACAGGGCTGGTGGTGGAGTTTTAGTAAGAGATTTGAGGCCCAAACCTTCTCACCTTTAGAGATACCTTCGGGATCAGGGCCATTCAGGGTTCCTAGACTAGGGTCAGACTAGTCTTCCCTGGTCACCTTGCCCGCAACTGCCATTCCCTCATCAGCATTCTCACTACACTGTGACAATAATAAACCAAATACACAACATACGACCATATGTCTGTTCAAAATGAAAAGTACATGTTTATTATTTAAAATCCAGAGGATAGGGTGGGACAATTACAACAGGGTTAGCACCCAAAATGGTAGGCTACCACCCAAGGAGCAGGGTAATCATGTGAATTCATGGCACAATACAATGCTAGGGCTGGTATACAAAGTTGTATCATATACAAATCATGGATACAGACCTACATACAAATGCAATACATATACCAATTACAGGGAAAATCAGGCATATGCAAACAGTTTTACAGGTATATAGATTGCCCCTAGTTCTGCACAACCGGCATATGGAATTACTGTAAAAACTACATACAAAAGCCATACACAGATATACAGTTTGTACAATTCAGGGTGCCGCCAACCCCATTATCGGCCGTTTCGGCTGTTCCTTCATCAGGGGACACCTTGCTGGGGTAGTGTGGGGGTTTAATAAGGCTTGCCAGCCAGGGTTAACCGGGTGCAGGTGTGCACCATTGCGTTGGCGCCATCAGGAAGCGGCGATGCGGGATGACACCGCATCATCGTCATCCCAACCACGTGACAAATCACATGATCGGAACTGACAAATGGAACGCGGTGACACCCACTCGCGTCACCGCTACCATGTCAACGGCGGGGACGTGTCAGCACCTACACACAAGGGGATTGTTTACAGACATGGCACAATCAGTATAAGGCTGCCTTCACATTTGCGTTTGGAGCGCAGCGCACCAAATGCAGCCAAACGCGTGCGCACATGCGTTCCTATGTTTAACATGGGAATGCACGTGCCTGCGTATGGCTGCGTTTGACCGCATTTGCGTTTAGATGTGCATCATTTATGCGCCCTCCGACTGCACTCCAAATGCAGCATGCAGCATTTTTTTGTGCGTTCGCGGCGCTTGTTCTATCCGCAAGCGCACAAAAAATGCATGGATCTCAATGGATCCGCAGTGTCCTCTGCATGACACCGCAGGAGAACGCTGCGGATCTCATTGAAATCTCTCCCGGTGGCCGCCGGTGCTTACCGGCGGCCACCGGGAGATCATGCAGAGCTGCCGCTGATCTCCCGCTGGTGTTAGCAGGGAGATACAGCTGATCTGATAGCTGTTTAAATCTCCCGCACTGACACCGAATAGGTGATGTCAGCGTGGGAGATTCTTATCTCCTGCACCGATATCACCCTATTCGGTGTCAGCACGGGAGATTTAAACAGCTGTCTGATCAGCTGTATCTCCCCGCTGACACCGGCGGGAGATCAGCTGTGCAGGGAGGAGGAGATCTCTGCCGCTGATCTCTTCCTCCTGGCCGCCCCCAGAGAGAGCTGATTGGCTGCTGGGGCACCAGGGTAATGTGAACGCACATTCACATTATTATGGGCTGCTTTTGCCTGCATTTGCGTCTGCATGCCGTCTGCATGCAGACACAAACGCAAGCGTGAAGGCAGCCTAATGCATTTATACAGTTATAATGACCACAAATATGGCGATTATTAATAAGAATAGCATAAGACCATAAAATAATGCCCATAAATAGGTTTATATATAGTAACTCAAAGTAATATTTGCAATCTTTAACAAAATTGATTATAATGGGCATTATCAATTGAAAGTATATAGAAGCACAATGTACATATTGAATGCAATTCCCATTTCACATAGTATTATGTTTTTGAACATAAAACAGCCATATGTTGGTCCAAAGTCAGATACTTTCTTCCTCTGATTGCAGGTGTAGGGATGACATTGTAGGGCCAACCTGGGGCAGCCTAAATTAAAATGACAAATACACAAAAACCTGATTAGGGTCACAAGCAGAAAAACACAGCCCAGCTTCACAGATCATAAATAGGGGACGAACAGGGCCGCACCGTCCATTGGACAGTGTGGGCCCTGAGTACTAAGCGGCAGGAGCCAGGGGGAGCGGCATAGGAGAAGGGGGCTGCAGCAGTGGCCGGCTTCCATCAAGATGGCGGCCGCCGCAGCGTCACCCGGTAAGCCCGCGCCCTAATTGTGCAGCCTGAATTGATTTTTCAGAAAAAAAATTACATGGGCTTCGCCGTATTTCTGGAACCAGCCGGATCCAGCAGGCAGCGACGGGCTGCCCCCAACCCCCAGGTGCCTATTTGTACCTGGCCGGACACAAGAATATAGGGGAGCCCTTTTTATTTATTATTTCATGAATTTCATGAAATAATTAAAAAAAAATGCGTGGGGCTCCGCGCAATTTCTATGTCTAGCCAGGTACAGCTAAGCAGCTGGGGGCTGGAATCCGCAGCGCAGGGATGCCCAAGCTTTCTGGGCACCCCCCGCTGCAAACTGCAGCCCGCAGCCGCCCCAGAAGATGGCACGTTCATTGAAGTGCCATCCTCTGGCGCTGAACCCCGCTCTTCCAGCGGCCCTGGTGGTGGTGGCACGCTGGGTAATAAAGAGGTTAGGGCCAGCTTTGTATTATCAGCTGGCCCTAAGCCCGAAATTTATGGCGGTCACGCCAATATTAGACATGACCGCCATGAATTTCTATTAAATTGTTTTAAAAAAAACACAACACAGAGAAAAAATTTTATTAGAAATAAAAAAAAAAGCCATTAGGGACTCCATCTTTAATTAAAAAAATCCTCTTCCGTCCGACGCAGTCCAAAATGCGATGTCCTCTCTGCTACATCCCCTGTGCATAGATATAGATGTCTATGCACAGGGAATGAGCAGACTGAGAACAATCTCAGCACTGCTACATCAGGCAGCAGGCGGGCTCTAGGACCCTGGAGCTGCGGCAGCCAGCACACAGAGCAGACAGGACTCTTATCTGTGCGAGTTTCCCAGCAATTACTTGCAAAGTAAACGAGTCCAATGCAAATCAATGGCAGAGACTCTGACAAAACTAGGATTGCTTCAGGCTGAAGCTTCCGAGACACATCTGTGATTTGTAAATCGCACACTACTCGCTATTACTCGCTTCCCCATTCATTAACATTGGACTCGCTAGACTTGCAACGAGTAGCGAGTCCCGGGCTCGGACTCGCTAGAGTCAAGCGATTCCGAGTCATTTAGGATTCGCCCATCACTAGTGCTGAAGAATTAAAAAATCATTTTTATGAGCTTGGCTATAGCCATCACTCAGTTAAATATGCGGCAAGTGAATGCTCCGACACTTCTGTCCTTAAAACTCTACCCAGACATTTTTGGGAATGTCATTAGTCCCCGGGAGATCTTTTGAGAGTGAGAGGAATAGACACGGTGGAACTTGGTATCCGTGGTGGTCCCATGGCACGTAGGCTTGGAATGTTAGAAACTAGGTGGATATGGACACTTGGTACCCTTCAGCCCAATGGGCTCAATGAAAATATTAGCTTCATCCCTGATGGTACCTTTACACGCCGCGACGGCAGGCTGGATACATCGCGCTACTTCACGTGCACGAGCACGCTCAAACGGCTACAAACGGTCAACGCATCTCCTTTACACGCCGCGACTAGGTGCGCTACGCCACGCTACATCTATAGCTAGCTACATCGCCGGGTGTCTCAAGTAGCCAGCTGTAGCGTAGCATACCATGTTTACACACCGCTCCAACAAGCTACTATGGGCGGACCCGGTGCAGCAGGGATAGCACATAGGCGTGCAACAATCTAGGATTACGAGCCGTCCGTACGATGATAGGACAGCGCAATATCATCAGGATTGGCCAGGCATCGCAGTAGGCTGATTAATACAGCACGCTCGAGTAATTGTGTAGTGTGACTGGTCAGCTCCTTAAATATCCCGCCCTATGCTGCGACTACCAACCATAAAGCAGGAGCGACCTCCAATGATCGCAGATGGGGCGCGGTAACATGGCGACTGTGTCACGCCTTAGATACATGACAGCCACATCGCCGGGTGTCCAGAGTTGCCTTCCGTTGCTTCTTTACACGCCGATACAGCTCGCTACAATCGGCGATGTTGCCTTAAGTTTATGAGCAGAGACCATAAACAGATGTATCTGTCGCCGGCTGTAGCGTCGCCTCTTCAGACGCCGCTACTACAGGCGATATGGACGCTACAAGCTACAATTGTAGCTTGTAGCGCGATGTATCCAGCCTGCCGTCGCGGCGTGTAAAGGTACCATTATTGATGATCTGTGAAGCTTGGCTGTATTTTTCTGCTTGTGGCCCTAATCAGGCGTTTGTGTATTTGTCATTTTAATTTAGGCTGCCCCATGTTAGAACTACAATGTCATCCCTACACCTACAATCAGAGGAAGAAAGTATCTAACTTTGGAGCAACATATGGCTGTTTTATGCTCAAAAATATAATACTATGTGAAATGGGAATTGCATTCTATATGAATACTGAATACTGTGCTTCTATATATTTTCAATTGATAATGCCCATTATAATCAATTTTGTTAAAGATTGCAAATATTACTTTGAGTTACTATATGTAAACCTATTTATTATTATTATTTTATGGTCTTATGCTATTCTCATTATTAATCACCATATTTGTTGTCATTATAATTGTATAAATGCATTATACTGATTGTGCCATTCTGTAACCAATCCCCCCGTGTGTAGGCTCTGATGCGTCCCCACCATCTCCATGGTAGCGGTGACGCAAGTGGGCGCCGCCACGACCCATTCGTCAATTCCGATCATGTGATTTGTCATGTGGTTGGGATGATGATGATGCGGCAGCGTCCCCGCCTACCGCTTCCTGATGGCGCCGACGCAATGTTGCACACCTGCACCCGGTTAACCCTGCCTGGCTAGCCTTTTTAAACCCCCACACTACCTCAGCAAGGTGCCCCCTGACGAAGGAACAGCCAAAACGGCCGTAGGGGTCTGCGGCACCCTCATCTGTGAGCTTGTATTGGTAATTCCGGTACTACTACCTAATTATGCTAGGTAGGAATGTTTGGCATAAAAGTTACATTTTAAGAAGTGCACTTTAAGTAAGAAATAAATGCAGGAATGTTTGGCATATAATGGTGTCCCATTGAATTGTACAAATTGTTTATCTGTATATGGCTTTTGTATGTAGTTTTCACAGTAATTCCATATGCCGATTGTTCAGTACTAGGGGCAATCTATATACCTGTAAGTAACACTTTTTGCATATGCCTGATTTTCCTTGTAATTGGTCTATGTATTGTATTTGTACATAGGTCTGTATCCATGATCTGTATATGATACAACTTTGTAGAGCAGCCCTAACAGTGTATTGTGCCATGAATTCTGCCACATAACTATATATTAATTCACATGTGTCCAGCCCAGGCCCTGGGGTACTCGGATCACTCACTTAGATATCCACTAAGTCAGGTAGCTTTTCTGGCCACTGATTTCTTTCGTCAAGTGGTAAGGTCTTTAACATATCAATGACAATGTTGTTCATTTTCTCGCACAGACCATTTGTTTGCGGATGATACGGTGTGGTTCTTATCTTCTTACACCCATACAATCCTAAGAACGCGTGGAATAGTTCTGACTCAAATGCTGGACCTTGATCTGTCAATACTTGATCTGGATACCCGTGTGGTCGACAGAAATGGCTCTGGAAGGTCTTGGCTGCTGCCTCTGCAGTGAAATCTTTAACCGGTGCGACAACTAGGAATCTTGAGTAGTAATCAACAATTGTAAGTGCATAGGTATACCCTGTTCTGCTAGGTGTTAGCTTTACATGATCTAGGGCCACAATTTCAAGAGGTTTCTTGGTAATGATTGGCTGTAGCGGAGCTTTCTGACTTCTAAGGTGACACGGTCCACAGTTCTTACACCACTTTTCAATAGAACCTCTCATACCGACCAAGTAGAACCGGTCTTTTAACAGAATCTCCAGTTTCTTCCAACCAAAGTGTCCTGCATCAATGTGATACGTTTCTAGTATCATCTGGACATCTCTTTTTGGGACAACTATTTGCCAGATAAGTTCATGGGTTCTGGGATTGAGGTGACATCTGCACAGTTTCCCTTGACAGAAGAACAATCTTCCCTTCTCTTTTCACAGGCGTTTGGCGTCTTGCGTAGCATCTGAACTCAGACAGGAGTGTTCTTTAGAGATTAGTTCTTTGATCAAACTGACAGCTGGGTCACTGTCCTGAGTCTCTTTCCAATTATGGTAAGATAACGGGTTCACAGTTCTTTCTTGACGCCTTTGACTTGCCTGATGACATGAGTCTGTGCTTGGACGGTGGAAAACTGGTAACTCTACTTCCTCCAGTTCATTTACGTCTTCTCCTTCATCTGGTAGATTAGGCATTCTGGATAGGGCATCAGCGTTGCCATTCTTATGACCTGCCCGGTACTTGACAGTGAAGTCATAGTTTGAAAATCTTGCCATCCAACGCTGCTCCATGGCTCCCAACTTTGCAGTCTCTAAATGGGTTAGAGGGTAGGCTTGTTGTCAGTGAAAGCCGTGAACTTGGAGGACGCCAGGTAATGCTTGAACCGTTCTGTGATCGCCCAGACTAAGGCTAGGAACTCCCACTTGAAAGAGCTGTAATTCTCCGGGTTCCTCTCTGTTGGACGGAGTTTTCTGCTGGCGTAGGCTATCACTTTTTCCTTGCCTTGCTGTTTCTGAGCTAAGACTGCTCCTAAGCCTTCATTGCTTGCATCCGTGTATAACAGAAAGGTAGATTGAAATCAGGGTAGGTCAAGAGCTCTTCTCCAGTTAGGGCATCTTTCAGCTTCTGGAAAGACTGTTCTTGTTCTGGTCCCCACCGGAATGGAGGGCCTCTGATCTTGCCATTCTTGGATTGACCTACCAGGAGATCTTGCATGGGTGCTGCCATCTTTGTGTAGGTTTGATAAAGCTCCTGAAGTACCCGACCAGTCCCAAGAATTGACGTACCTCCCTGAAGGTGGTTGCCGCTGGCCAGTTCTGGGTGACTGTAACCTTGTCCGGGTCAGGTGCTACGCCTTCTGCACTGACCACATGTCCCAGGTACTGGACTTTGGGTTTTAACAAGTGACACTTTGACGGTTTCAACTTCATACCATACTTGGACAACGATTCAAACACTTCACTCAGTTGCTGCAGGTGATCTTTATAGGTCTTGGAGTATACTATGATATCGTCTAGTTATAGCAGTACAGTCTCAAAGTTTCTGTGGCCTAGGCAACACTCCATCAGCCTCTGGAATGTTCCTGTTGCGTTGCATAACCCGAACAGCATGCTGTTGAACTCGCATAACCCCACTGGTGTCGCGAAGGCTGTCTTCTCACGATCTTCTTCTGCAACGGAGACCTGCCAGTACCGACTAGTAAGATCTAAGGTTGAAAAGTAATTGGCAGACTTTAATGCAGCAAGTGACTCTTCGATGCAGGGTAACGGGTATGCATCCTTGTGTGTTACTCTGTTGATCTGCCTATAATCTACGCACATCCTCATACTACCATCTTTCTTTTTAACCAGGACCAGTGGTGCTACCCAGGGGCTACAACTGTCTCTAATAACCCCTGCATTCTTCATATCCTGTAGCATCTCTTTCGCTTTCTGGTAGTGTGCTGGTGGTATAGGCCTGTACCTTTCCTTAATAGGTGGATGGTTACCTGTGGGTATATGATGTTGTACCCCTTTAATCCTCCCAAAATCAAGTGGATGCTTGCTAAACACTTGTTCATACTCCCGAACTACCCGATACGCTCCATTTTTCTGGTGAGAAGATGTGTTGTCAGTTCCTATACTGAGCTCCTGACACCATTTCTCTAGCCGCTTCTTGGAATCGTGAGGCTCGTCTGACACTGTCTGAGCTAGTGATTCAGCTTCATGTATTGAGTTGTTATCTACATGGTACAGTTTTGGAACAGTGGAATACCTTGGCAGCTTTACCTCATCATCACCATAGTTTAGTACTACAGGGACCCTTCCTTTTCGTACATCAACCACCCCCCGGCTGTCAGGAGTGTAGGACTACTGTCAGACATCACTGGCTCCACTACTGCCTGGTAGTCCTGCCCTCTGAGGCCTACTGCTGCCCAACACCAGATCATCAAGATCATCATTTCACTTCTTGGTGGTACTACAATAGGAATTGGGTCTGTTACACGTACGCTACCAATTTCACCATTAGACATTGTTACCTGCTCCTGATACACGAGAGCTCGAATCTCCTTCTGAAGAGCTCTCCTCTCGCCTGGCTTAGTGGTATCTGCACTCTGTTGGAGCAAAAACAAAACTTCATCTAGGCAGTTAACCAGTTTGGTTTGTCCTGAACCACTATAAGTCCTTGGTTCTTTAACTGTACCCTCCCCACCTTTACTGTTGCCTCCCACTGCCCCTCTATCATTACGGGCAACCCATTCGTTGCTACAATGTTCAAGTCAGGGTTTGGGGGTTCCAGTTTTATCTCAGACCAGAACCGTTTGTAAAGGATACTCGGGATGGTGGTCACCTGGGATCCTGTATCCACCAATGCAGTGGTAGCGGTGCCATAAATGGTGATGGACAGGTACGGACGATCTCCCACGTACCTGCGCTCCCAGTTGGATGGGCCTGGACTGTCTACTCCTGGGGTTGGCCCTTCGGCCCCAGGGGCTGCTCGTTTACAGAGCAGAACCGGTAGATGTGTCCTTCTTTGTTGCACTTGCGACAGATGGGCTGTCCATCGGCACTGTAGCGATCTGTGGTCCTCCCTCAAAGCGGTGGTGTCCTCCTCTTCATCCATGGGATGTCGTCGGGGCTGTCAGCAAGCTGGATCTTGTCTGATGGCCTTGCTTCTGTCTTGGGTTGCCTAGCACCTCGGAGCTTAGCCACCTCTTTGGTCAGCTGGCGCACCTCTGAATACAGACTGTCAAACAGGTCAGGGGTCACAGCCTGCATGCTGGTTTCTACTGCAGGGGATGAGGAAGGTGCTTCTGGTGAGGAAGCTGTTTTAGTCCATTGCGGCTGTGGGGTTAATTCTGGCACGGCCGGGAGGTGCTGTCCCCTAATAGTTAATTCTTTTAGCGTAGCAAACTCTGCATGAGGGTTTTGAAGAGCTCACCAGCGTGCTTGTTTCCTGTCATCGGGTAACTTAAGGCCCATTACAAATTGTTCAATAAGCGTTTTATTTTCATCATGAACGCCACCGGGATCGGCTTGTTTAAGGAGTCTCAGTGCCTCTTGCAGGCGAAGGGAATAATCTAGGACACTTTCCTGCGCCCCTTGCTTGCAATGGTAAAACAACAGTCTTAATTCAGTATCAGTATGATGATCAAAAACTCTCTTTAGCTTTGCAAATATTTATTCAACAGTCTCCTGATCTTCCGCAGACCAGTTTCGGGTTTCCAGCTCTGCTGCACCTGTTAACTGTCACATTACTACTGACGCTCTCTGCTTACCGGTCATCGCGTACATGTCCAGCACGGTACATATCTTCCTCTGGAATGCGTCTAGGGCGTCTTGCTTGCCGTCGTACTTAGGTAACCAGGCTGCATTGGGGACGTACGGCAGGGATATCGGCATTATCGGATCTACTGGTGCAGGTGTCGGTGGCAGCATGACACCGCCGGGTGGATTGACGACTACGAGCTGTCCATTCGGGGCTCCTCCCACGGCGGCAGGCTGGTTCACAATCGGGGCTACTGCGTTGTTGGGGTCCGGGTCATTCATTCTCACTCCCCCCTAGTTAATCGCTGCCAGTCTCTTTTTGAATCAAAGGAAGTAGTCGGCTTGGCGGGCGGGGAGTGGAGCACCTCGGGAGTTTCTGGATCCGACTGCTGCGTCCGGCGGATCTCGTCAGAGCGTGGGGCGGGGCCTATCTTTGCGCCCTTGCACTGTAATGCCCCCTTCCTTTCCCGCTCTGTGCGCAGCAATGGCGGTTCAAATTTACAGTTCACAAACACAGTCAATAAATGGCGCACAATACCCGGTTACATCAGGCATGGGATCCTGTTCGTGATGCCAGAATCTGTCCAGCCCAGGCCCTGGGGGTACTCGGATCACTCAGGCGCGGTCTGGAGGGGAAGTCACGGGTAGCGGTGCCTGAGGCCATGGGCCTGGGGGGTGCAGATGAAAAATGAGTGGAAAGAAAAATAATAAAAATGTCTGTCGTGATGCCAACTGTAGGGTTCCGGTGATGGCACCGGCGCTGCTTGGGCCTCCAGGATGATGGGCGGGAGCAAGGTGGAACCGCTCCCTACAGGACGAGCGGGGTCCCCGGGGTTGTAGGTTGGAGTGAGGGTAATAGGGCAGCACAGTCGTTTCTGTGCAAGGTGGGAGTAGGGGAGCGCGGTCAGTGTGGTGCAGATGGAAGGAGGGACACGCACACATAAAAGTCTTTTGGTACCTTTACTGGTGTTCTGTACAGGTACACTCATCCGGAGTTGATAGAAACACCTTAGGATCTCCACAGCTAGTAGGGTTGTAGGTCTCCTTGTCTCAGTTGCTCTGTTTGGAGTCTGGCAGGCATGGAACCCGACCAAACCGTTGCTTCTCTCTCTCTCTGTGATTCTCCACACCCGGGTTGCTGCACCGAGGGCTCTCTATTGGGTTCCCGTATGGATCCTGGCTCACAGTCCCTGGCTCTAAATTGTTGGTGCTGCGGGCGTCCTGGAAGCTAAACCTCCTTGTGGTGCTGGCTTCTCTGCGGGGCCTATTCTCCCTGTCCCTGCAGCTCAGTCCCAGTAACCGGAACTCTAATGGGGTGAATCTGTATGACTCTTCTGCCCCCTTCTTGTAGCAAGTTTCTCTCCTCTGCCTTCGACCCCTACTCTGCGGGTCTTCCACTGTCTCATATGGTTGCTGGTATGGGCCTAGCACGGCTCCAGTACCCGCTCAGCTCACTAGACTCTGAGCTCTTTACAGTTTTGTAGTGACTGCACACTCTGCTGTTTTCCCTCCAGAACCCGTATTTATAGGGGTAACTGGCTTAAGGCAACCAGTGGAGCTCCCCATACAGGCCTGGGTGAAAGGTGTTGTGTGTTAGTGGGCTAATCGCTGTGAGAAATCCTTCAGTGTCCCAAGGGAGTCTGTGGTGACCTGGCACAGGGTGCCACACATGATTACCCTGTTCCTTGGGCGCTAACCTGTCATTTTGGGTGCTTACCCTGTTGTAATTGTTCCTCCCTATCCTCTGGTTTGTAACTAATAAACATGTACTTTTTATTTTGAACAAACATATGGTCGTATGTTGTGTATTTGGTTTACCTGTGCCTTCGGCGCGACCGGGCTTATCCATGGGTGGATGTTCCCCTTGATTTTATGGGGTATAAGTTAACTTCCTGAATGAAGGTTAATAACTTTGTATAGCATAATGCAGTCTCAAAACACTCCATATAGTATAGTGCGACCTCATATCTCTCCATACAGTGCAGCCTCATATAATGCAGCCATTGTTCCACTGTTTATTATTGTCACGACAAAGCGAGCAGATGCCCACCATGTGGCACCAAACAAAGAGGAAAGACCAGGGGCAAGATAAAGGGAACTCTAATGATATGGAAATGGGAAAGGGGAAGACCCTCTACTTGTGCCTGAACCCTGAATTCCCCAGCATCCTTAGACAGGTCCTTTCATCTGTGCGTGATCAAGTGCCTAAGCCCTGGCTATCCTTGGGCTAGCTCTGGATAGTGAGTGGGCAGCAAGATACTGTACTAGTCTTACTACTATAATAAGGCAACACAGGAAATACAACAAACAAAAGGGTAAAAACAATGTTCTGCTCATTCATGTGCAGCAAGTGTTCATAATTAATACCAGTTACAACCCATAGAGGTCAGGAGTTACACATACACATTTCAGCAGTGTCCTTGCATATATAAACATTTCCCCTTTAAAATTAGTAATCGCACCCTCAGCTTTCCCGGGTAGAAGAGGACTACAGACATCTTTCCCAGGCTTTTGAGAATATAAGACTCGTTTTCTTAGGCTACTTTCACATAACAATTTTTAGGGAGCCGATGCTGTCCGATATAAATCGGACAGCATCGGCTCCCTTCTGATGCCTGGAATCGGATGCCAAATAGGCATCCGATTCCGGCATTAAATCGTAGCCTCCGGGCTGAAAAAAAGAAAAAAAAAAAAGTTTATGCTCACCTCCCCCCGAGCCCCCGCCGTCTCCCGCCGTCTTCCTGCAGGCTCCCGGTGGCTCCCGCAGGCTGCAGAGGTCTTCTTCATGTGTACAGGACCTGTGGTGATGTCACAGTCACGTGACCGCGGGATCCACCATGGTAACCCGCGGTCACATGACCGTGACATCACCGCAGGTCCTGAACAGCAGAAGAAGACCTTTCGCTGACACTGGGAGCCTGCGGGAGCCACCGGGAGCCTGCAGGAAGACGGAGGGAAACGGCAGGGGCTCGGGGGGAGGTGAGCATAAACTTTTCTTTTTTTTTTAACCCTTGTGCTCCCAGTTAGGAGCAGTTTTACTGTACTGAGCATGCTCAGTACAGTAAAATCGGGTCCGAGGAGACATCAGATGTTTCCTCGGACCCTTCTCCATAGGGCCCCATGTTATAGGGATCGGGTCAGATCGGATGTGCACTAAATGCCATCCGATTTGGTCCGATCCGATTCTGTCAGATTTTATTTTCGGTGCAAAAATCGGAGCAGGCTCCGATTTTTGCACCGATAATAAAATCGGACAGAATCGGATCGGACCAAATCGGATGGCATTTAGTGCACATCCGATTCGGTCCGATGCCCATAGAGCTGCATGGGGCCAAATTCGGATCCGATGCTGTCCGATTTTGATCGGACAGCATCGGATCTGAAAAATCCGTAGTGTGAAACCATTCTTAGCTCCTACTTCCTTCTCTACAATAACTACTCCTGCTCAGTGGAATTAGGTGAGAGTATTAGTACAAACCATATACTTGTGTTAGAATGCTGGCTCCCCCTGTTTTCTCTTGTGTTAGAATCTGTATGCGGGTCATTATGCAACCACTGTATATGAGTGCTGTGTAATAAGAATGTGTTGTTCTTTAAAATTTTATACCTTAGTTAACGCTCCAGCATCACATGCAGATAGATTGTATTTCTGTGTAGAACAGTGATAGTTGCAATGAACTTTGCCCCAAATATTGATGTTACTGTGCATTTTCTGTAATGTCTCAGTTAGGCTGGGGTCACAGCACCATTTTTCACATGCATTTTTGGAGACCTGCGTTTTCAAAAACGCATGTAAAAAACGCACCCATAGGCCCCCATGTTAAAAAATGCATGCCCTAATAGCCAAAAAGCATGTGTGACTGTCCCATGCGTTTTTGGAGCATATCCAAAAACGCATGCGTTTTTGTAGAAAACTCATGCGTTTTTGTGTAGAAAACGCATGCGTTTTTATAACATGGGTTCCTATGGAAAACGCATGCAAAAACGCATGTACAGTTAGTACCTTTTAGTGCCATTCAAAAACGCATGCGTTTCCCATAGGAGCCCATGTTAAAAAAACGCATGCGTTTCCGGAAACGCATGCGTTTTTTTAACATGGGCTCCTATGGGAAACGCATGCGTTTTTGAATGGCACTAAAAGGTACTAACTGTACATGCGTTTTTGCATGCGTTTTCCATAGGAACCCATGTTATAAAAACGCATGCGTTTTCTACAAAAACGCATGCGTTTTTCAAAACGCTCAAAAAAATACTACAAGCACTATTTTTATGTGCAGATTCAAAAACGCACCCAAAAACGCAGGGAGCCATCAGAGACCTTAAAAAACTCATGCTGACATGAAAAACGTATGTAAAAAAGCATGCGTTTTTAAAAGGCACTAAAAAAACTGTGACCACAGCCTTACTGATGTAGTTGCACCCTGTGTCATGCTGCTGTTTCTGTGATGTGCCAATACACATTCAGACTGTTTGTTCTTTGTAGTTTTTACCGCACATCAAGTTCATATCATCACTCAATGAAACAACACTACTGAACCCCTGCAGTCTGTTTACTTGGGATGTGAACAAGGGTTAAGCTGTATGCTGGATATCCACAGCACCACACGTGGAAGAAGGCAGAATAGTAAAAATGGGCTGCTGGGAAAGGAGTATCATTAGCTGGTCCAGTAAAAACAGACACTGGTGGCAGGCAGAAGTTAAACTGACTGTATGTGAACACTGCCACACACACTGCACCGCATACGGGTATTACAGCAGCCACCATACAGCTGCAGGAAACAAGAATGCAACTCCTTTTCCCGGCCAACAAGTGCGGCACAATTCCCACCATGCGGAAGCCTGTTTAGAAAGAGACTTGGATCCGCACTGCAGCACCCAGCCTTTTGCAGTCCAGCCCCAGTAAAACTAATAACCGGTCGCAGGCTGTAGTTGATCAGACTGTACGGGGCCGCTACCACCCATACTGAACATACTGCACAGCATATGGGTATTACAGCAGCCTCCATGCTGCCACAGTAACAATCACAGCCCACCAGAAAGCGCAACACCATTCAAGCCACGCAGAAGCCTGTTCACACATACACTCAGTTTCCCGCCAAAGTACTCAGCAGTCCGCAGCTAAGACCACAATGTCTTGAAGCGACACATCGTCACTCAAAACGAGGTTACAGCAGGGTCTAGCAAGTGTTCAGTAAAAAGCTTGCTGCTGTCGTCCGTCCCAAAGCTAAAGCGGCCAAAGCGAGGTCGTTCTTCGCCGCACAAGAGATGCAACTAAAGCTGAGACATTTAGAGACTGTACGTTTGCAAGTTGAAATCGCACGTTTCCATGCATAGCAAGATGAGCAAGATGCAGAGAGTGCGCATCTATTTGTGTCTATAGAAAGACTTGCTACAGACAAAGAGACAGCAGCTGCAATAGCTAAAGCAGAGTACCTGGAAGCTTTGAAGGACCCTGGCTATGAGAGACACAGCAACATTCTCGAATCAGATCTAGGCCAGCAGGATCCAGCACAGCGCGTCGCAAAGTACGTCCGTCAACATTACAGAATAGATGACAGCCCTAATGCCCTACATTGACCAGCCTATGCCAACTACCAGCAATCCAACCATGAACTTAGCTACAGCAAACAAGAGGGTGTTCACCACAGAGACAATTCCATAGTCATAGTTCCACTGAGCAGAAGGTACAGCTCCCGTCCTGC
Organism: Allobates femoralis; assembly: GCA_033576535.1. Classification (NCBI taxonomy): domain Eukaryota; kingdom Metazoa; phylum Chordata; class Amphibia; order Anura; family Aromobatidae; genus Allobates; species Allobates femoralis. Next base: position 363,701,934 of record JARQOC010000005.1, on the reverse strand, counting down.
CTTAAAGAGACACCTTCCCCTCCATAGAGGTACTATACAGACTATCCAAAGTCGGAAGCATCCAACAGGTGTGGTGATACACTAGACATGACTATAACACACCAGCTTGTACCAGCACCTACCAAGCCACAATGGACTTTGCAAAGTTCTTTGCTTGCTGAGAACTGGTAACTAAAGGACTTGTAAAGTTCACTGATAAAGCCAAGAGCTATTTCAAATTCGACTTGTTTTGGGCTACGTTCGAGTCATTCAACGAATTTGTACAATTTGCTAAGAATCCAGTAATTTGAGGTTATGTTCTATAACGCTTCGTTGACGAAAAGCTTTACTGACTTTTCAAAGTAATGCTTTTGTTCAACGTTATTATGAGTTTCAGTGTCTAGGAATGAATAGTGGGTGGGAGGGGGGCTAGGCAGACGTCTGTGGTGAAATAATGCAAATCTCAATTTTTTTCTTTGACCCTCTTGCTTGCTGTGTGTGGTCCGGTCTGTCAGCCTATCAGCATGCATAGAGCAAAGTGTACTTTTGCACGCAAGGGTTTATGTCATTGGCTGGACATGTCACATGTCCTTGCCATATAAGACTCGGCCTTTTTACCCTCTTCGCCATTTTCTCAGTGCTGCAGCAAAGTGTCAGACGGCACCGCTGCTGCTGTGTGAACTACAGAGAAAGCTCAAATATTGAAAAATGGCGAGCACGAGAACGTGATTCACCAGTCACACGTATAGCTAGATATGTAAACAAAGGAAGGACAGACTACGTGTATGAGCTGACCAGGATCAAGGGGATACCAAAGAGCGAAGCTCTAATTGAATATTTACTAAACTAACAATGTACAGAATATGAAAAATGTTTATTGAACACACAAGAAAAAAAAAAAAACACCAGAGCAATATATAAAATCATTTAAACACAGTTGAACACTGTGCAAACAAAATTCCAAGTTCATAGCAATTGATCAAAAGTTCATGTCATGAACAAACATTTATATACAATAAAGTGTCCGTCCAAAGAAATGCCCACACTGATAATGACCTGTGTCAGAGGCAGGGCCGGACTGGGACCAAAAAGCAGCCCTGGAAAACAAGCCCCAGCAGCCCACATACTATATCACCCATCAGCCGTGATCAGTGAAGTTTGCTTTTACATTGTCATGGCCTCATCACTTTCTTAAAGGAGTTATCTGAAGAGCCACATGTGAATGGTGCAGCAAAGGGAAATCAACCACAGCTCCATTTACATGGTGATCTACAAAGGGTAGGGTCACATTGCAAACATGAATTGCATTCACCGCATCCGGATCCGGATGCGGTGAACGCAATGCCGGTCGCACACAGTTTTTTTCAAAACTGTGTGCTGAATACCGCACTGCGGTCACCGGATGGCTCAGGATGTGTAATCCTGAGCCATCCGGTAATTGCATAGCTTGCGGTTCCCGATCTGGCAAGTTATTAAAGAGTTAAAATAGCTGACCTAAATGACTTTTTGAGGTCTGTAGGGGGGCTTAGACCCCCCTACAGACCGGCCGGCGACTTCTATAGTGTTCTTCTACAATTTCTCAATGGTCACAGGCTCTTCGGAGCCCGTGCATGTAAACCAAAGGGGCCCCCCCCCCGTATCACTATACTGGGGTGCATAGACCCCTCTATTACAAATAAGCTGTATTGGTCTAAAGTACATGATAAATGTGGCAATTCGCATTGTAAGTATATACTTACATTCTTTCGTAGGCAGCGATAAGGAAATCCATGGGCGGGGCTGTGTGCAGCAGCCTCCGCCCGCTCCTTCTTGATGCCCGCCCCCTCTGGCCGTAATCCAGTGTTTTGTGGGCGGGCACGTCGTTAAAGGGGCGTGGCTAACCACGGCACATAGTTAGCCACGCCCCTTTAACGACGTACCCGCCCACAAAACACTGGATTACGGCCAGAGGGGGCGGGCATCAAGAAGGAGCGGGCGGAGGCTGCTGCACACAGCCCCGCCCATGGATTTCCTTATCGCTGCCTACGAAAGAATGTAAGTATATACTTACAATGTGAATTGCCACATTTATCATGTACTTTAGACCAATACAGCTTATTTGTAATAGAGGGGTCTATGCACCCAGTATAGTGATACGGGGGGGGGGGGGGCCCTTTGGTTTACATGCACGGGCTCCGAAGAGCCTGTGACCATTGAGAAATTGTAGAAGAACACTATAGAAGTCGCCGGCCGGTCTGTAGGGGGGTCTAAGCCCCCCTACAGACCTCAAAAAGTCATTTAGGTCAGCTATTTTAACTCTTTAATAACTTGCCAGATCGGGAACCGCAAGCTATGCAATTACCGGATGGCTCAGGATTACACATCCTGAGCCATCCGGTGACCGCAGTGCGGTCCCGGTAAACGCTGCGAAAACTGCTGCCTGCATGATTTTAAACGCAGGCAGCAGTGCCGGATCCGGCCACCGGATGGCTTGTGAAGCCATCCGGTGTTTTGCATTGGATCCTATGGGGAGCGTTTCCTGGTCCGGTTTTGAGCTTTTTGGAAGCTCAAAACCGGATCAGGATTTTGTTCCAAAAACGGAAATGTGACCCTGGCCAAAGACACGTTTCTCAGGATTGTGGGGTCCCAGCGGTCAAATCCAAAGCGAAGGGAAAGTCATCACCTATACATAGGAGAAGTGATGACTTCCATATTGGGGATAATTAATTTAAACACCATTTAAATGCTGAAAATCACAAAGTCCAATACTGCCTCTCTGACAACAGGACAGGAGAAGTGGTACTGTGCAGAGAATATATAATAAAAAAATTTTGCCCCTATCTACATAATGGGGAAAAAGTAAATGGAAAAGAGTTGGAGCAAAATCGACAGCTGTCAGCTATAGAGACAAAATTTTGCACAGTCCCACGTCTGGACCCCAGGAGCAAAATCAATATCTATCCCTGGCACAACAAAAGGATTCAGAACTTGGAATTTTGCTTAATGCGGTTTTTTAATTGTTTCAAAAAGTGAGGACAATCAATCAATCAACGTTTCGACCCGTCGGGTCTTCGTCAGGATTGTACTAGGATACATATACAAAACAAAAAAAAAAAAATCACAATTTGTACAAAGATAAAAAAAACAATGGGAGATCCATGTGAATGATGTGATGTGAGTGGTGGACAAAAAACCATCTTTTTGGTATTTATTTGTGGAGGAGTGATCATGTGAATGAAACATATATTGTGTACTAGAGTGCTCGTGTGTATGTGAGTATTTCTTAAGATAATACTAGAGTGCAAGACGTATTATTGGTCGATGTGAATGAAGTCAGGAAATGTGTAGAAGATTAGATGTAAGATAAAGGGAAGAAAAAGGAAGAATGCACAAGGGAAAAGAATTCTAATATTAGTCAGAGAAAAGGAAGGGGTATGGTCAGATTCAATACCTTGAAGTCCTAGGACTTGTAGGCTTAGTTAGTGAAGTGTAAGAACTTCAGTTTTTTGAAAGACCTGAGGGGCAATGTGGGCATGATTAGTGTTTACCATTTATTTAGGCTAGAAGAAACTAGTTTTGTCTAAAGAGAATAGGCTGTGTAATATGTTAAAGCCTTATTGAGGAACAGTACCTGTTGGTCTATCCCGCTCAGGATATGAGTGGGGTTATGTGTCTTATAGACATATAAGGCACTTCACTTGGGAAGGTAATCTAAATAGTATATAGAAAAACAAGGATTAATTCAGTACCAGTAAATGTAGAGTACAAATAAAGATTTTGGAGCACATACCTGCTAATTTAGCATGGGATGTGACTCCAACCTATAAAAAGTGATTAAAGTATTAGGACGGGTGTCCAGGGATGGGATTGTAGTAGAGATAACAAAAGTGAGCGTGCACTAGTACCTGTGACATCTGGGAAGCTTGTGGTAGTAGAGAGATCTGGTCAGGAGTGGAGTGGAGCGGCGAATGCCGCTCTAAATACTCGGGGAGGCGGAGAAAAGACTGACAGGCGGAAGCGCATCATCCGGCCGGATGTGCGTCTTCCGCCGTCACCGCGCATGCGCGGGTGCCATATTGTTGGAGATAGAGTCGTCCATAGTGGCGACATACCTACTGCGCATGCGCCGCCGGGGAGTCGTAGGGCGCATGCGCGGAAGCGCTATAGGGAAGAAATACATAGAAGGAATTCCAGTGATAAGTTATTGTGTCTGGCGCTTCTGTGTTTGTTGCATAGGGTATGTAGGTAGGAGTCAGAAATTGGTTAGTGGTAGGTATGTGAAAAGAACCTAAACATGTGTTAGTGTGTGACAAGGCTCGGGCATGCTTGGAGGAAACAGTATCAAGTGACAAATCGGTGTCTCCACAAGATTGGTGCAGATACAGTGGTGGTGCCCAGTTCCAGATATTTCATGGTGAATACGTCACAAATCTTGTTATTTCTACGATAGAAAAGACAAAAATTAGAATAAATCAGATATATAGTATATTTTATATTACTACACAGAATCCTAGGGAGACTCAGTTACACATTGTTAAAGGCTCTGTGTGAATTATTATACCTAATCACTACTCTTATGGACCCCAGGAGCGTCATAGGCTATGTTGTGAGGTGAAATTTTAACCCTGCGCATTCCAATTCACCAAACAATTTTGCCCCTATCTACATAATGGGGAAAAAGTGACAGTTACCAGTTGACAGTTGTGAATGAGAGGGGCTTAATGACAGCGCCAAAGACTAACAGCATATACCAGCATATAGTCACTAAGGTGGGGCCCCAACATGAGATATTCACTACGCAAGGGGACATGTATACACACCACACGCACACAAAGAGTAACAGCAAGTGTATAGTCGCTAAGGTGCAGCCCCAACATTGGATACTCACCACAACCCGAACAAACACACACACACCACAAAGAGACACACACAACACAGAGACACCCCCCCCAAGGGGACACACACACACTCTATAGCGACACATGCACTCACCCCACAGGGACACACACACACCACAATGAGACACACA